>JABUQX010069633.1:0-18704 GCA_015478945.1 Trachelipus rathkii
ATGGGAGTGGAGACCGAAGGAAACGAGACCAAGAGGAAGACTTAGGAAAATGGGAAAGCTCGGTGGAGGACTCGTTGAGAAGAAATGATTGCGTGATGAAGAGCTAAGGGAGATGGAGTTTCCGGAAGAATAGAGAGGAAGATTCTAGAGTGCTGGCCCCGCTGACTGGGTCTTTACCCTTCCTGGGAGGCGTTGTTAAATTGTAAATATATATTATATATATATATATGTATATATATATATATATATAATATATATATATATATATATATATATATATATATTATAATATATATATATATATATATAATATATATATTATAATAATATATATAATTATATATATATATATATATATTATATATTATATATATATATATGTATATATATATAGTATATATATATATATATATATAATATTATATATATATATATATGATTATATAATATATATATATATATATATATATATATATATATAATATATATTATTATAATATATATATATATATATTATAATACATGGGCGTAGGCAGGACTTCATTTAGGGGGAGCAAAGGTTGAGTGATATATATATATATATATATATATATATATATATGTGTGTGTGTGTGTATTATGTGTCTATGTTTGTGTACATGTGTCTAGATATATGTTGCCAAAGTGTTGTGTGTGTGTGTGTGTGGTGTTGTGTGGTGTGTGTGTGTGTGTGTGTGTGTGTGTGTCTGAGTCTGTGTGTGTACGCAGGATTTGACTTAGGAGCTAGCAAAGGTTGAGTGATTTATGTCCCTGCTCACACTGATCAATAGACGGCGTGGGTTGGTTAAACTCCAGATTTTTCTTTTCAAAAAGGATACTAAAAAATATAATATATAAAAAAAGGTATTTCGGTTATAAAATAAATAAAATAACAAATCTACAACAGCTTTAATTAAAAAAATTTATGTGTCACGAGGTGAGTAAAAAAAAAAATCTATTTGAGAGACGTAAAGTAATATTTATGGGGTTGGCGAGTATTGAGTCCTGAGTGGTAACTAATATTAAATCTAAAACTAGCATTAGAACGACTTGGAATTTTCCAGCGAATTCCGCAGTACATTGGTTCCAATTCCGTTTCATTTTTTACTTACTAAATATTCTTGAATACTCATCCTACATAGTCCATTAGGCCTGTCTTCGTTTTTGGTGTTTCATAGCCAAGTATTTACTCTTCAAAGAGTGCTAAAAGACCTTTCAATGGTACTGATTGAACACGGTAGCACCAGTTCAATTAACAGACAGGTTTTTAATTTGAGGAAAAAGGGGATTGGCTTCTTTAATGACCAGTAAGTTCCAAGTCTTTTAACTTTTGCTTTTCCATTTTTTATCCAGCCACTCCCATGCTTCAAAGACATTGAAATTGAATTTCTTGAAAAGTACATTTTAGTATTTCAACCAATTTCTGTTGCATTAGATAGGCTACAGGGTGATAAAAGCTGTTTTTATGGAACTTTGCTTCCAACATTGCTAGTGATTGAAAAAAATTTAATCGCTTAAATACGTCTCTACTTAGACATGTTTATCCTCTTCTTACAGCATTAGATTCAGGCTTCGAGAATAGATTTCGGGAGTTTCTTAGTTTGCATATCTCGGCCAACATCGCAGTTCTGGCATCTATTTCTAATCCTAAACACAAAATCAAATGGCTCGCCATAACCCGAATATAATACCGAGGAAAATAGTAAAAAGTATCAGGAAATGCTAAATCGTGGCTGTCAGAAAATGAGGTTCAAGCAAATACATCTCAAGAGCCTAACGAAGTAATGGATTTGGCTGGGATAGCAGTCCAGATGACTTTTTGAAATACGAGAGGAACGGAGAGTTTGTCATCTACATCACCCGCGTCATTAAATAAAGATGAACTAGAAATAGTAGTGCTTAAATAACTTACGGATAACGACAGATCCTCTAGAGGTCACTTAATAGGTATCCCTGTGTTATAAGAAGTCTTTTTGCACTACAATACTCCACTACTTTCATCCGCCCCTGTAGAAAGGTTATTCAGCTTTGCGGGTCGCATTCACTCTCCCAAGAGATCCGCTATCTGATAATATGTTTGAAAGGCTAGTCATTCTTAAAGGTAATTCTTCATATTTGTAATTTATATTAAGTTAACTAATACAATAAATACTTGTCTTTCTCATAATTATATTATCGCCTTATGTGAAGACTTAAATATTCATAAACTTGGAAATAAAATCAAAAACTTTTATAAAATCAAAGGCTGATATTGAATTCCTATATTATTATTATTATTATTATTATTATTATTATTATTATTATTTATTATTATTATTATTATTTATTATTATTAATTATTATTATTATTATTATTATTATTATTATTATTACTAACTTTACAATACATTATTACATCCAATTTTTATTATTATTATATATTTTCATTATTAATATTAATAAACAGATACTCTTAATACTTTACATACAATACATCAAACAATGTTGAAAAGAAGATCGCTAGCTAGGTTCAAGTGGACGCACAATTTGAGATAATCTTCTACGTTATTAATAAAATAAATTATAAAAATATGAATTGGATAATATCTGTATCCTAAATTCTCATATATTATTTATTGCACTAACTTTACATAATGAAACTTAAAATAGAATATGAGAAGAGACTGAAACTAATATTGTAATCTGAATTAAAATGCAAATTTAAGGTCGAAGCAATAAGAACATTGGCAGTACCAGTACTATCGTATGGGTTTGGAATAATTGATTGGTTCCAAGAAGATTTAAACAAACTAGATATTAAAACGAGAAAAATGCTCCACGCCCATAAATTGACATATAAGAACCAATGCCTGGCAAGAATGTATGTCCCCAGGGATCAAGGTGGAATGGGACTTCAGGAAATAGATGCAGGATATAGAGAGGAAGTGATCGGATTAACAACCTATATTGAAGAAAGTGACAGTAAATTCATCAGATGGGTGAAGGAGCACGAAACAGGGAAAGCGATGAGAACATCTTTAATAGCAAAAAAAAAGAGATTACCTACGAAAGTATGATATCCTTAATGATGATCCAACAACAGAAGGAATGACAAAGAAGGAAAAGATGAAACACCTAAGAAATGTGCACAGAAAAGCAAGAAGGAAAAAACATGAAAATAATTGGAAGGAACATGCATTTGCAAAGGAATACAAAATATTATAGAACAAGTGTATATAGATCAAGAAAAAGCGATAGAAGCAGTACGGTATGCAGGAGTAATCTAAGAAAAGAAGATGAGAGAACAATTATAGGGGCACAAGACTTAGCATTACGAACCAATTGGTTCAAGAGAGAGATAGAGAAAGAGAATATATCAAACAAATGCCGAATGTGCAAAGAATATCCGGAAACAGTTGGCCATATATTATCAAGCTGTGAAACACTTCTCCATCGTCAACAATACACCGAAAGACATAATGCAATATGTAAACTAATCCACTTTAGAATTTGTGAAAAATACAAAATAACAATAGAAGCATCCAAATATTGGGAGCACAACCCAAACACAATAGAAGAAAATAACCACGCGCTAATACTATACGACTATAGCATCCCCACAGATGTACCTATAGTACATAACAGACCGGATATTGTAGTAAATGATAAAAGAGAAAGAAAGGCAGATATCATAGAAATTGGGACACCGTGGGACGGCAGAGTATCTGCATATGAAAGGGAAAAGGAAATTAAATACCAAAGATTGAAATATTCACTACAAGGAATGTGGAATGAAATAGATAGAGCAGAGGTTATACAACAGAGGTTATACAACAGTACATAGATAGACTGCCGGTGGAAGTGACTACTTTAGAAATGAGTTCGATTACAATAAGACAGAGCGCCAGAAAATATTGAGAATGGTTTCGATGTAGAGAACCTGCCCGAGCCATAACTGCGCCTTAGGACCCCAACACACAACATGCAGCGCTCAGGACCGAGGTTCGGGCCTGCGCATGAAGTGGTAACCCTTAAGAAAGGTGAAAAAAAATTGTATATTTCTATTATTTGGTCAATGATAGAAATGTAAATTGCAATTTTTGAATAAAAGTTTAAAAGCTATTAGTTAATCCAATGATTTAATCTTCAGCAGTAAATGTGTATATGATCATGTACCAAAACTGTAAACAATTAATCAACCCCGAAACTGACCGAAAGTAACGCGTTACATGTAACGGCGTTACATGTAACGAGTAACGATAACGCTTCAAACAATTTATAAATGTAACGATGTAACGATAACGCTACCCCTTTTCTCTCAAGTAACGAGTAACGGTAACGCTAACCAATTTCATGTAACGATGCCCATCTCTGTTAATATATATATATATAATAATAATATTATATATTTATGGGCGACTCGTGTATAGGAGCGATGTATATATATATATATATATATATATAATATATATAATATATATTATATATATATATATATATATATATATATATATACATTATATATATATATATATATATATATATAGTATATACTATATTATAAATATAATATATATATATATTATTATATATATATATATTATAGGTTATATATATATAATATATATATATATATATATATATTTAATATAATATATAATATATTATATTATATATATATATATATATCATACTATATATATATATATATATTATATATATATATATATATATATAATATATATAAATATATATATATATATATATATATATATATATATTGCGCAGCTCATGCGATATGGGGCGTTAAATCTGTTAGCCTCTGCATGCGCGTGAGGCCCTTATAAGGCGCGGGGCCCAGGGCGATTGCCCAGGTCGCCCTGCCCTGGAGCCGCCACTGCTATGTCTATTCATATATATATATATATATATATATATATATATATATATATATATATATATATATATATAATATATTTTTATATATTAATATATATATATATATATATATATATGGATCGACGATGCCGTAAAGAAGCTCGTCCCAAATCGTCGACAGGGAAAACGGTCGACGTTTTACAAATAATTGTCGATCATTTTCCCTAACAGTTTGAATGTGTCGACCTTTTTAACATTTTGTTAAAAATTGTTGTCAGCTATTTGTGCCACTATACGATTTTTTTTTTTGCTATCTATATAGTTTCTCTAACTAACCTAACCTAACCTAACCTAACCTAACCTAACCTAACCTAACCTAACCTAACCTAACCTGTATTGGTCGATGAAATTAAAATTAGGCTTACATTTGACAAATGATTTGTCGACGATTTGGACAGCTTATGAGAAAATGTTGTCGACCATTTTCCTGTAAGAAAAATATGTGTCGACGCTTTGGACAGCTTCTGAAATTTTTTTAATGGCGTGTCGACCCTTTCCCCTTTCGACCCTTTTCCCTGTCGACGATTTGGGTTAGTCCCCGCCGTAAACTTAGATTTGACCTAGATGGATCTACATTTCCGTAAACCTAGATGGATCTAGATTTATTTTCAGATTTTTTGATGGATGCTAAAGAAGTTTATCTTTAAATATAAATTATGATTTATGTAAATTATTTCCTTAATTTTTAAATATTAAATATATAAATATTTAATTTTTTTAATCTATACTATAGTATATCGTTGTTATAAAGTGGGAAATCATAGAATTTCGGTAGATCACATATTGGAAGAGCACCGAAAAATCTATCAATTACATTATTATTATTATTATTATTATTATTATTATTATTATTATTATTATTATTATTATTATTATTATTATTATTATTATTATTATTATTATTATTATTATTATTATTATTATTATTATTATTATTATTATTATTATTATTTGCAAAGCACCCAACCAAAAAAAAGAACAACAAACTTTTATAAAGTTCACAAGCATTTTATAAACTGATAATGAAAAATAAAATATATTTTTAATTTAAACAATTTTTGAAGCTATTGTGTTTTTAAATAGCATTATGAATAAGCTTAAAAATTAAAGTATAATAATTTATATAAGCAACTCGCAGTATAAATTGCACTGGATATCCGTAAATAAGAATCCTTTTGAATTTTTTATTAAAAATTCGCTACAAACATTATCAAAATCATGTTATCCCCAAAAATTGATTTGTTTTTTATATTAGTTACTCACATAGTTTAATATTATATTTATAATTTTAAATTATTTAAAATTTTATTTAAAAATGACAAATACCTTAAAAATTTGAAAAACTGAAATAATTACATATTTTTTTTTGATTGTTTAAAAAATTTGATATATGTATTTCCAATTAACATTGCTTAATCGAACTGCATTTTTAGTCAATATATGAGTTTGATGTGCTATGCACGTTATGATAAATAACTTTTATAATAACTTAAAAGATTTGTCTCCGTTTTTAAAAAATTTTAATGAGTAATTAAGTTGAGTATATATATTTCTATGAAAAAGTTTATATACCTTCGCATTGTCTGTAATTTATCTTCCTAACAAAATATTTTGAAATTTTAAATATCAAAAATGTTATTCAAATTCAGTGATATTACAGTTTTTTAAAAGATATTTATCAATTTGAAAAATCTTTACTTTTCTTAACCCTCAAAAAAATTTTTTTTAAAAAATTAAAAAAAAAAAAAAAAAAAAAAATTTGAAGGACTTCCTTTTTGAGGGAGGAGCTTGATTTTTTTATTATGAGAGCAATATATATATATATATATATATATATATATATATATATATATATATATATATATATATATATATATATATATATATAGGTATATATATATTATATACTTATATATATATATTATATATATATATATATATATATAATATATTATATATATATTAGTGATGGGACGATTAATCGCATCGGTCATCGTCATCGGAAAAATCGGCATATTTTTTTCCAATCGTCATCGTCATCGTCATCGGCAATTTTTGCCGATTATTTTGCCGATTAATTCAACAAATATTAAGAATTTTTGATAATATATTAAAACTCAATAAATATATATATATATATTATATATAATATCATATCATATATATATATAATATATATATATATATTATATAATATATATATATATATATATATATATATATATATATATATATATTATATTATATATTATATACTTATATATATATATATATAATATATATATATATATATATATTATAATATATATATATATATATATTATAATATATATATATATATTTATTCCAATGTATGACATTCCAGTGCCTAAATGGTTCGCCTTTCTGTTCTGCATTTATATCCACAACTCATCCTCCGAAAACATCTTTGAAGCACCATCTTTTAATCCCACATATCAATATACAATACTTATACTTTCCACACCACTCTTCTAGACAACGTCTTACAGACATCCCTATCCGGCTTATATCCCTATGTGTGTGGGGAGAAAATTGTAAGATTTCGGAGTATGTCCTGCGTGTCGTGGAAGGCAACTAGGTGATGGTGGTAGTTGGTTGGCTGCCCACACCAACTTATCTTTTTTGCCAAGGAATGCTTAAAGCATAGCTTAGAGAAGGTTGTGATCGCCGTAAGCGGCGTTCCTAATCTTTCGGCGAAAATGTATGAAATCTATGGATACATGGAATGTCAGAGGAATAAATGTTGAGGAGAGAGGAGAGAGGTGATGGATGCGTATTTAGAAAGAGCAAATTTGATTTGCTAGCTGTGACCTGAAACAAAGATGGAAGGAAGCGGTGAAAAATGAGTGGTGTGGTGTGGTGTGAAATGTGTTTGTGTTGGTGTTAAGAATGAAGAGGGGGAATAGAAAGATTTGCACTTCTGTTATAGCGAACTTATGATAGAGGAGCTAATGGTAGAATTTTTTGTGTGTTGTGAGTGCTAGAATTCTAAAAAGTTAAATTTAAGTTTTGAGAGTAGGTAAACAGTATGTGTGGCTGCGAACATATAATATATACATAAAAATACAAGGTAATAAGATAGAAACATTTTTTACTGCTGGCAACTCAGGATTGCCATTCCCTGTCAACCAATACTTTAGTCATTTATTTCATATTTGGTGTGCCCAAATATATAAATATAATTAAAAATAGTACTTTAATGTTTTGAAATATAATAATAATTTTTTTATGTTTTGTTTATTCAAAAAAATATTCCATTTCACATTTTCCAGTAAGTATTTAATGAAAGTTTAGCTACTATTTTTATGATTTACCATGATTACATTTGCAGAGATTGCTTTAACAAGCATACATATAAGAATAAAAATACTTTGTTATTTTTTTATTTTTGTTTATTCCAAAATCACGTGGTCCATCACCGAACAGCTGATTCCACAATATTTGTAAGCGAGTTCGTTTATGTGGGCACGGACGAATTCGTCAATAAAATGAGTTGAGCATTTTCTTATCCAGCGTAAGCACAAATGACAAAAAAACGAACGTTTTTTTTTTTTTTTAAAAATTCCAAATAGAAAACTTTATTTAATAAAATGAGCTTCATACCTATACAAAATAATTAAAGCGTTTTCGTTTCTGCTTTGTGCTTAACGAAACGTAAAGAAATGCTCCGGTTTGCGTTCATTTTTGTCAAAACAGCGCAAAAACGTAAAAAAATGCTCACCAACGTAAGGAATTTCCCTTAATTCTGTAAGGTTGTTATTTACCGTGCTTGCCGAATTCAAGCACGTTCTTACGAAAAAATGTAAACAAAACAAATGGCGGCGTGGTGGGTCCGTTTGGTTTGATGAATGATTCATTCAAATAAAATTAGATGTAAATCTAAATCTTACAAATGCATAAACTCCATCACAAATAGTTTAAGGTCAATTATTTGTAATATAAAACCATTTGTTATTTTTCTGTTTATTCAAAACCACGTGCTCCATCAAAACGGATGATTCCAATTGTTTGTAAACCAAAAGTAAACCTTTTTATATGCTATCATGAATAGTTTTATACACAAATTCGTAGCTAAAATTGGTAAGCTCATTTCAGTTCCGGTACATATAAGTGATGGTGGTAGTTTGGGTTGGCTGCGCACTACCACTTATCTTTTGCCAGGAATGCTAATGCAAAAGCTCAGAGAAGGTCGTGATCGGCGTAAGCGGCGTTTCTATTTTCGGCGAAAATGTATGAATCGTATGGATACAAGTGAATTGTCAGAGGAATAAATGTTTGAGGAGAACAAGGAGAGAGGTGTTGATGCATTTAGAAAAAGGGCCAAATTTTGATTGGCTAGGCTGTAACTGAAACAAAAGAATGAAAGAAACAGGTGAAAATGAGTGGTGGGGTGTGAAATGTGTTTGTGTTGGTGTTTAAAGAAATGAGAGGGGGATTTAGAAAAGATTTGCAAATTCTGATGAGCGACTTGTGGTAGAGCTATGGTAGATTTTGTTTGTGTAAGTGCTAGAATTTTTAAAAGTTATAAATTTAAATTTGAATAGAAAAAAATATGTTGTGGTTTGCGACATATGGTCCCATCTGAAGGGTAATGTTGAAGGTGCGATTTTTCTGGGATAATCTAATGAAATGTTTTGGATGGGGTGAGTAGGGGAATTTAGTTCATTTGCCACATATCTGCCCACTTAGTTTTTTTTTGTTTTTTACAGTTTCCTCGGTACCCACTCATAGTCAGAGCCCTATTCAAGGAGGCGGTGTAGTACGCTCAAAAGTTCACTCTCTAGCACAAATTACGCAGATGAGCAGACGCAGGCTTTAAAGTGAGGGAGGTTTAAATACAGCAGGACAATGCAGAAGATGGAGAGAATTCACAGAACAGAAAGTGGGGGATAGAAGGAAAGCACCACAGCGAATCTAGCCTGGAGTTACCAATATCAACACAAAATATCAACACAGAATACCAGCCAATCCTTGTGATACGAGGGCTCGAGTAGGTGGTGGTACGCAAATGATAAGTTCCTCGAGCACTTGCCGCTGGGGGTAGCCTATAGAAGAGATAAGCACCAACAGAACAGGGTTTATAAGCCTTTTTGCCTTTGACTCGACCCTATCAAAAGCCGGGTGAAACCAGACCGCCCCCCCCCAGATATGAGAGAGTAACTCCATAGCAAAGGGCGGATGAAACACCCCTTCTATAGCTGGAGCAAACTGAGAAGGGGAAAAAAGTTCGCAGTCTAAACAGAAACTCCCAGTTTCATTTTGGAAGGAAGCCTAGCACCATTTCTGAACATGAGGTTTCAAGCATTTTTTTGTTTATGTTAAAGGTCAAGGATGTTTATATTGTCAAAGGAGAGACGAGAGAACCGTCGAAAGAGAATATGAAAGTTAAAATGCGTTTTAGAGAAGGAGAATTGCAGAAGTTGGGTTTTTAAGAATTGAATTTCACAGGTTCAGACGACCCCACCCGGAAATTTTATCCAGAATAGCCGAGAATAGAATAGGAAAGATTAAGACGAGAGGCTATTCTAGAAGTGAAAGAGGAAGCAGAACTGAAAAGAGTTGAAGAATGAAGGGTCGAGTCATCGGTATATGAGTGGATAGAGTTAGATGTGCAGGTTGAGAAGATCATTCATGAAAAGTAGGAATAAAGTATGAGATAAGAAAGAACCCTGAGGAACACCAACTATTGACAGAAAAAGAAAGAAGAAGTCGCCCCATCAAACAACAAGCTCGATATGATTTGTGTAGAGATATGAAAAGAAAGCTAGTAACATAATTAAGCAAAGAGAAAGAGGTGGAGCTTAAGAGAGCAGTGACGCGTGCCATACCCGGTCAAATTCTTTGGATATGTCAGCGCCCAACCACGCAAGTCTCCCCCTAGTTCCTAAGAGCTGAAAACCATAAATCGATTAGATAGGAAGTATATCGCCAGAAGAACCTCGAGCGCTGAAAGCCGTACTGACTATTGGAAAGAAAGGAATGAGTTTTCCAGATAATCTAAGAAGTTCAGAGTTGATACGGGTTTCAAAGATCTTAGATAGAATACAGTGAGAGCTATAGCAAATAGGTTAGAAGGATCAGAGCGGCTTCCATTTTTTCGGAATAGGTTGGAACATGTGAACGCTTCCAACACTGAAGGGAAGTGCTAGTAATGAGACCATAGGGAGTTAGTTGAAATAGGGCGCGGAGATGGCACGGAAAGCACACTCCTCCAAAACTTGGGGAGGAATGCAATCTGGGCCACCTGTCTTCCTATCCTTCATATATTTCAGGGGCCCTATGCACCCGATCAAATGTAATCACAGGCAAAGACATAGGGACACCTGAAGAGGAGAAGGAGGAGAAAGAGAAATGCCAGAATCTTCTAGGGTTGAAGTTAGTGGAAAAAATATGAGGCCAGAAGAGATTGGCCTTTTTTCAAGTTGGAGATGAACAACAGAACCATCAAAGGAAAGGGAGATTTACAGAAGTTGCTAGAGATGTTTTGGCAAGAGGCCAGAATGATTTTGTCTGTAGGAGAACCAAGGAAGTTAGCGCATTTCGTTTTGATGAAAGCCCGTTTCTGCTCGTAAGAAGACCTGCAACGGTTACAAGCTAAATGAAAATTTGCAAGAGTGATTGGAGAACGAAAGTTACTCCAAACATCCATTACGCACTGTCTCTAAGCCTGAATTTGCAGAGAACAAGCAAGAAATCGGAACCAATGGATTTATGAGGAGAGAAAAGATTTTAGTTGAAGAAGGAATGAGCTTGCTAGTCCCATCAATGATTACAACTCCCAACTAATCTTTAATATTTAATACATTCACTCATTAATTCCTAACTGAGGTAAGCCAATTTGCTAAATCCATCTGCAAAAAGTTGGAAACCTTTCATTTAAGTCCTGGTCTAAATATTTTTACATATTTGAAGAGCACCACTGACCTAAGAAATCGTTACGGACAACAAACATGTCTCCTCAATCATTAAATAAATACTTTTCACATATTCATAATTATTATTATTATTATTATTTTATTATTATTAATTATTATTATTATTCATTATTATTATTATTATTATTATTATTATTTATTAATTATTATTATTATTATAATTATAATTATATATTACTATATTATATATTATTATTATTATTATTATTATTATTATTTATTATAAATATTGTTATTATTATTATTATTATTATTATTATTATTAGATTATTATTATTATTATTATTATATTATTATTTATTATTATTATTATTATTATTATTATTCTTATTTTATTATTATTATTATTATTAACTGACTATTATTATTATTATAAATATTATTATATTAAATATTTAAATCCCCATATTTAATTAATTAATATTATTATTATTATTATTATTAATTTATTATTCATTATTATTATTATTATTATATTATTATTATTATTATTATATTATTATTATTATTATTATTATTAATTATTATTAGAGACTTAAGGAATCAAAAATTTTTGATCGCTTAAATATTTCGGAGGGTTGAACCCCTGACCCCCCCTGTCTACAAGCTTATATATATAATATATATATATATAATATATATATATTATATATATATATATATATATATATAATATATATATATAAGTAGTAGGGGCACCATATTGTTCGTGTTGGTATTTTGACCACAGCAGACAGGAAAACCTAAACCTGAGGGTAATTTTGGAAGCCCAAATTTTTTTAACCTTTTTTGACCTTTTTTTGGGCTTGACCTTTTTTGGGCCTTTGACCTTTTTGGGCCTTGACCTTTTTTGGGCCTTGACCTTTTTTGGGCCTTGACCTTTTTTGGGCCTTGACCTTTTTGGGCCTAAGACCTTTTTATGGCCTAGCCCTTTTTGGCCTAGACTTTTTTTGGGGCCCTAGACAATTTTTTGGCCTAGACCTTTTTTGGGCTTTACCTTTTTTTGACCACCCCCTTTGATCTTCCATGGTCAATTTTTTGGCCCACGGTATTTTTTGGCAAAACCCTAATTTTTGAGAACCCTAATTTTTTGGCAGCCCTAATTTTTAGCACCCTTTCGAAGAAAGGGTGCGCCAAACGGTTGCGTTAGCAACCGTTGTACGTATTGCCCCCCCTATTTTACCCCCCTCCTAATTTTTTCGACCGTGGTCAATTTTTGCCCACGGTAGTTTTTGATGTGTCTTTAGGGACTTATTGCGTTTTTCCGCCGCCGCGTTTCTACCGCCACCCCGCCCCTGGAGCCCGTCGCGTTTCCCGCCGCCGCGTGCGCCCACAGGCGCAATGTTCCCTCCCGCCCGTCGCGGGCGTTTCTGCAGCCGCGTTTTCCCATCCGTCAGCCCGAAATAAAAGGTATCTTCATAGCCCGAACGTGGATGTGAGCGTATGTCAACCGGAGTATCCCGGGTTTCCAGTCCTTCAAGTCCTAATTACCAGAGAACTCCCCATCCCTAATGGTGACGTGAACCTCTCTGTGTGTTAAGGTTTCATACCTTCATCATACAATAACACCTGAAGTACATGCGCTTAATACACTGCGCTATGAGGACACCTACCGTTTTTTAGCTTTATGACTGTCATACACTACTCATTCTATGACTTTACAGCCATGTTACGTTTTTAATTAATAATTGGCAACTTAAATAAATAAAATATAATTGGCAACCCAAATAAAAATAAAATAAATAAAAATGGCAACACAGATAAATAAAAATGGTAATGAGAAAGAGTAATATAAATAATATTTTATTTTAATTTAATATATAAAATTATAAAATCAAAATAAATAATTTTATTTTTAACATTTTATGATGAATTTATATTTTGTAAACATTAACAATGAAATTATATTTTATTTTTTCAGTGAAATTAGTGCTCCATCATACCCCTGGTGGGACACTCTCCATAGTCACTAGACCACATAGATACTTATAAGCCCTTACACGTGTCCATAGACACTTACACTCTCCATAGTCACTATCCCGCATAGATACTTATAAGCACTTACACTCTCCATAGGCATTTACATACATACGCACTATGTAACTTATAAGCACTTACACTCTCCATAGGCATTTACATCATACGCACTATGGTAACTTATAAGCACTTACACATACATCTGAAACCGTCCATAGCCACTTATAAGCACTTACACGTCTCATATACACTTACACTCACACGCACACTCAGATCCACTCACACTCAATATTTTGGGCGTCAACTTTGGTACCATCTAAATTGTTACCTCGACTTTTTGTAAATATATTATTCTTAAGCTATATGTTAAATTAAGAATTTGAGTGAATATATATATATTATATTACTTTTATTTAATATTTTATATTAAAAATAATTTATAAATTATATATATAGTTATATCAACGCCATCTTGTATTTAATACACAAATTTTTATTTAATTTTATTTAATTTTATTTATTATTTTATTATCTTATTATTTTATTTATTTTATTTTATTTATTTTTATTTTCTTTAATTTTATTTTTATTTTGATTATTTATTTTTATTTTATTTTATTATTTTTATTATTTTTATTATTTATTTTTATTATTTATTTTATTTATTATTTTTATTTTGATTATTTATTTTATTTTATTTTATTATTTTTATTATTTTTATTATTTATTTTTATTTTTATTTTATTTTATTATTTTTATTTTATATATATATATAAGACGCTTATAAGCACTTACACTCACATTCCTACTCAGATCCACTTACACTCGATATTACATCATGTACTTTATACACAAATTTTTATTTAATTTTATTTTATTTTATTATTTATTTTATTATCTTATTATTTTATTTATTTTATTTATTTATTTTTATTTTCTTTAATTTTATTTTTATTTTGATTATTTATTTTTATTTTATTTTATTATTTTTATTATTTTTATTATTTATTTTTATTATTTATTTTATTTATTATTTTTATTTTGATTATTTATTTTATTTTATTTTATTATTTTTATTATTTTTATTATTCATTTTTATTATTTATTTTATTTTATTATTTTTATTTTATATATATATATAAGACGCATATAAGCACTTACACGCCTCATATACACTTACACTCACATTCCTACTCAGATCCACTTACACTCGATATTACATCATGTACTTTATACACAAATGTGTCTCATGTACTTTATACACATATATGTCTCATGTACTTTATACACAAATGTGTCTCATGTACTTTATACACAAATGTGTCTCATGTACTCCAAGGTTTAATAATATGTATTATAATTCCAGTCTCTTACAAAAGAATTTAAAGTTAAGGCTGTAACTAATTAATAGGGGTGTATAATTGCTAGTGTTTGGTCATTTGACCACAGCGTCCAGGACTACGAGGCCGTTTTTGAGCCCAATTTTTACCTGCCCCTTGACCTTTTTGGGCTTGACCTTTTTGGGCTTGACCTTTTTTGAGCCCAAATTTTTTACCTGACCTTGACCTTTTTGGGCCTTGACCTTTTTGGGCCTTTACCTTTTTTTCGACCAACCCTATTGATCTTCCCATGGGTCATTTTTGGGCCCCACGGTAATTTTTTGAGAACCCTAATTTTTTGGAACCCTAATTTTTTTGAGAACCCTAATTTTTTTTTGAGAAACCCTAATTTTTTGGCGCCCCTCCTAAATTTTTTGGCAACCCTAATTTTTTTGGCAACCCTAAATTTTTGGCAACCCCTAATTTTTGGCACCCTTTCGAAGAAAGGGTGCGCCAAACGGTTGGTCACAACGTTGTAACGTATTACCCCCTATTTTACCCCCCCTAATTTTTTCGACCGTGGGCAATTTTTGCCCCCGTAATTTTTGATCTTCCTTTAGGGGCTTAGCCCTATTTTTGTTGTCTTAACCTTGTTTGACCACCTTGCCAGATACCATGGGTCAAATTTGGCCCACGGTAAATTTTGGCTACCCTTTGGTCTTACTGGGTCATTCTTCGGCCCACCCGGAAAATTTTCGACCCAACCCTTTGGTCACTTCCATGGGTCAATTTTGGCCCACAGTAATTTTTGGCTACCCCCTAATTTTTTCGCCCATGGGTCATTTTTGACCCACGGTGATTTTTGATCTTCCTTTAGGGCTTAGCCCTATTTTTTGATGTGCTTTAACCTTTGTTTGACGCATGATATTTTGGCCCACGGTAATTTTTTGTCCTACATGGGTCATTTTTGACCCACGCCAATTTTCTTGGCCACACGTGGCCCGGAGGCGCGGCGTCACATATTTTCGTTCCTACTTGAACGCCTGTATGGACCTACCCAAACTTGAACACCTACACACGTACACACACACACAACACACACACAACACACACACACACCCACACACACACAACACGCACACCACACACACACAACACACACACACTTACATTATACAGACATTCAACTATGACCAACTTACATTTACCCATAGACACTTACATTTACACTTTACACACGTACGCGTTGCGACGACATTTGCTCCAAAGCTTGACAGAAACCATGGGTCAATTTTTGCCCACGGTAATTTTTTGTCCTTCCTTTCGGGACTAGCCCTTTTTGATATATTAACCTTGTTTTGACCATGATATTTCGCCCTTGACCTTTTGTATTCTACGGTAACAATTTTGATGCCTCAGCATTATTGATGCCCCAACTTTGATGCCGTCAACTTTGATGGTTACCAATCACCGTAAGGAGTATCTAATGATGTTCTATTAGTGTTCTATGAGTATTCTTTGAGTGCCAGGTGAGGTGCCAGGTGAGTGCAAAGTGAGTGCCAATGAGTGCAATGAGTGCCAAAGTGAGGGCCAATGAGTGCCAAGTGAGTGCCGCATAGTGCCAAGTGAGTGCCACATAAGTGCCAACTGAGTGCCACTTTTTCTCAAGCCTTTTCTAGCCTCCCTGAGCCCCGAATAGCCCTAACATAGCCCTAAAATGGGTGTCTACCCCTAGGTAATAAGGTATGAGGAATGCGATTGGTTATATTACCAAGCTGCTAGATATGCTTTTCCTACTATGAGTTATAATTTTATAACCTTATAGCGCTGACAGAAATATATATCTAAGAGTTGACAAGTTGAGACAGTGATCCGCAAACTTTTTCCCGAGTCGGCGTCCGCAGGTCATCCAATCCGGCGAAACCACCGCCAGCGTGCGTCCGCAGACGCAAAAATTCCAGCGTGAACGAAAAATATGAATATCAAGTGTAAACTAAATTCAAAGAAATTTCGTTTCAAAATATACTACGAGTATTCATTTTTCTAACTTAACAATTGTACAAATTTTTATTAAAACTATACTTTACATACCTTAAAGCAGTAAGCTAGTAAAACAATAGAGGTGTGTTATTACCTAACACCTTGGGGATTAGTATGCCTTTGTTTTACTGCTTAGCTGCTTTAACTTTCTGCTTTACTGCTTTAACTCATGTTTTACTGCTTTAACTTTCTGCTTTACTGCTTTAACTCATGTTTTACTGCTTTAACTCTGTGCTTTACTGTTTTAACTCTCTGCTTTACTGGTTTTAACTCTCTGCTTTACTGCTTAAACTCATATATTTATTACAATTATGTTTTCTTTTATATTTTGTTTTATTACTTTTTATTTATTATTTCTATTTTTTAATTTTTGTTTTATCTTTTTTATTTTTTAATTTGTAATGTAGAATAAAAAACACACAGAGTTTCGGCTATATAAACATTTTATTTTTAATAAAATTGGTAGCGAAAATTTTATTAAAACATATACTTGTAAGCATACCTTAAAGGCAGTAAAGACGTTAAAAATAGAGGTGGTTATGACCTAGGGACACCCTAAGGGGATTAGTATGTCTAAATGTTTTACTGCTTTACTGCTTACTTTCTTTTCTGCTTTACTACTTGCCCGGCTTTAACTGCATGTTTTACCTGCTTTAACTTTCTGCTTTACTGCTTTAACTCATGTTTTATTTACTGCTTTAATAACTTCTCATGTTTTACTGCTTTAAACTCATGTTTTACCTGCTTTACCTCTCTGCGTTTACTGTTTTTAAACTCCTCTGGGTTTATTGCTTTAACTATATATTTATTAACATTATGTTTCCTTTTATATTTTTATTTTGTTTTAATACTTTTTTATTTATTATTTCTAATTTTTATTTTTGTTTTAATAGCTTTTTTTTATTTTATTTGTAATGTAAGAATTAAAACACACAGAGTGTTTCGGTAATATAAACATTTTATTTTAATAAAATTGGACGAAATTTTATTAAAAACATATATTCTTTATGCATACCTTAAAGGCAGTAAAGCAGTAAAACAATAGAGGTGTTATTACCTAAAACCTAGGGGATTAGTATGCATTGTTAAACTTGCATTACGGGCCATTACTTACGGCTACACAGCATCTAACTCATGTTTTCTGGCTTTAAACTGATTGCTTTAAAAGCCTTACTTCTGCTTATGCTTTAACTTCTGCATTCTACTTGTTTTAACACTTTCTGCCTTATACTGTTTAAACTCAATATATTTATTAACATTATGTTTTTTATTTTGTTTTTTATTACTATTATTTATTTATTATTTATTTTATTTATCTTTATAACAATTGTTATTAATGCATTATTTTATCTTATGCCCCTATTCTTATTAAAAATTTAGTGTTATTTACTTCATGGCTATTGTTATTATTTATTTAGAACACACTTACACACAACACACACACACACAACACCCCACACACACACACACACACACA
>JABUQX010069634.1:0-7500 GCA_015478945.1 Trachelipus rathkii
TGTCCATTCCATTCCACCATTCCATTCCCTCCTCCCTCCACTACTCCCTCTCTCCTCCTCCTCCTCCTCTTTCTCCTCCTCCTCTTTCTTTCTCACTCTTTTCTCCTCCTCTCACTCCTCCTCCTCATCTTCTCTTTCTCCTCTCTCTCTCAGATCAGGTTTGTTCAGGTCTGGATTCTCATTTAGAATCCCCTATTTACCTAACATGTTTTGAAACAATTTACTTTACCCTATCAGTTTTGGTGTTAGGAGTGTGGAACAAAACTATAAAAGTTTTAATTTTCTTTTTTCTTTCATTTCCTTCTCTTCTTTGAATTTTATTGTCCTCTTTTTAGGGTTTTTATTTACTTTTACATGATAATTAACATTACATTTGTTGGTGTATATATATATATGCTATATATATATATATACTATATATATATATATGTAACTCCTTTCTCCTCACTCTTTCTCTCTCTCTCTCTCTCTGCTATATATATATATACTCTCCACCTATATGTGGAGAGAGCTAATTTATAAAAGGGTTTAGGTAGGATTGCATAAAATCCTGGAGCTTTTCGAGAACTTTATTTAGAGCAAGTTTCATAAAATATATGTGAGACCTGAAAATCTTTTTTTTTTTTTTTTTTTATTCATGGAAATATTTAAAATTTTTTTTTTATTCGATTTGAATACTCGAACCGAAGGGGACAGAGGGGGGGACAGAAGTCACAGTAAATCTGAGGAGAACCGAGAACAAACTCCTACATCTTGCGAGGTTTACCCTATGAACATTCCTTTGATTAAAAAAAATAGTTTAATTCCCTTTATACTTTAGTATTATTTTAACTAAAGACCACCCCGATAGCAGGAGTCAGGATCTCTCATTCCAGTGGTGTTCTTGTCATTGCAGTAAATAATACTTTTGGAGACAGTGTATTATATATTTATCAGAATAATGAAAAATCTTCCTTTCATTTTTCCTATTTCTTTTAAAATTTTCTGAACAAAATTCTTCACTTATTACAAAATGTTATTTCCTTTAATTGTAGCATTTTGTATTCTCCTTCTTCTAGGATCAGGACCAAATCATATTCTCAGTTGTTTTATTTAATCAAAACGTAAATAATAAAGGAGGAGGTATTCAATGAGGCAGTAGTTATCTCCATATATCCTCCTGCTGTCTCCTCTTTCTCTCTGTCTCCTTATGCCTACCTCTCCTCCTCTCACTCTTTCTCAGGATAAATTATTTTGACTTCACTGTTTTTATTTTTTATGTCAAAGGTGTTCTGATTTTCCTCCATCATAATTCAGAATTTTACCCTATATTTTTTTAGTTTGTTTTGGGAACAAGAGAATCTGTGTATATCTATGCATTCGCATATATCTATATGTATAAATATATATATATATATATATATATATATATATATATATATATATATATATATATATCATGTAATATCGCATGAAAAAAAAAAAAAAAAAAAAAAAAAAAACCTCCTCTCTCTCTCTCTCTATATGCTACTCCTGCTCCTGCATATATATATATATATTGCAATCTTTTATATCTTAAAAGCAACTGAATTGATAATGTCTTCTTTTCAAATGTTTAAATATGTTTTGCGTTATTCTTGCTTGTGTGTTTTGCCTCAATTGTCGAGGTCCTATATCTAAAATTCTACTAATAAAGATATGGAGATAGCTCTTATTATGTTTGAAAAGCAAAATATACGGTACCAGAATGATGGCCTTCCAGCAGCTGACCTTATATTTTTTTTGAAAACCTGTAAAGCTTCACAATATTTCCTAAATTCATAAAATAAATATTATGGAATAAACGTATGTATGGTTCCAAAACATACAAGAAATGCCAAATGATCCTTCTAAACAAGGAAATTACAAATAAGGAAAGGATAATTAGAACTACATATGAAAATGTTAACAAACTCTCTAATGACCTACGGAATAGTATTTCTTACCTTGACTCATATTTGCCTGTCGCATTTTGTCTAGAACCGCAGATAACACTTCTTCAACTATCAAGACTGCTCATGATAAAAAGCTTTTATCTTTAGGAATCTCTTCAAATCACGAGAATATTAATCCAAATTCAGTTATTATTAATTATAGCTCCTTTAGGCTTAATGAAAGTACAATGAACACTCTTGCTAAAGGCTTAAATTTTGAACTTATTCCCCGGAAATTAAATATTTGCAAATTTTTTCTACCTTTTGAAAAACTACTACGAAAATTAAACGTTTCTCCTTGTACAAATTTTCTGAAAGTTAACAAAAGTCTGTATTCAACGATATTCGAAATTTAGCTTTCACTTCATTTCGCAAATTTAACCCCAAGAACCTTGTTCATGTATTTTCTAGGAGTGATATCCAAAACTTAAAGGAACTTTCAAACAATAATGACCTAATAATTACTAAACCAGACAAAGGAGCTGGTATTGCTTCGGACAAAAGAGACTGCATTAGAAAAAATTATTAAAATATGCTGGACTTGGCTAGAATTTGAAGTCATAACTGGAGACTGTCATAAAATCATACATTCCACAGGATAAATTGAATAGATTACTCAGGAAACTAAAAGTTCAAACAAAATTGATGATAGAGACTTGTTCTCTTTATTCACTCCGGTGCCAACCAGGAATCGCACTGCAAAGTGCAGAAACCAAGACTGGTTGACTATTCTGTACTACTTTAGTAACTTCAATAATTATAAACTATCAAAATTTTCACGTCCCTATAATTAGAAATTTAACGACAAGTCTTTTGCACAGTAGAATACTTTGCTGTAGATTGTGAAATAATAAATTTTTCAAAATGGGTTACAGCTTGTAATAGCTTTGATGTTCAAAAGTTTATTTACTAATGTGCCATTAGAAGAGACGATATTTTAAATTCTTTGTTTGAATTCGTCAACAGTTCATGGCCTTGATTGTTTACCAAGTTTTAGGGAGTTACTCTACATATCGGCGAATATAATATTTCTTAATGTGGTGGTTTTGCAACAGTGATGAATATGTCTGGTGATCCCTCCTGGAGGCCCAACTCATAGCCAGCAACTTATCTTCATGTTTATAGAAGAAATTTAAGCAATAGTACCTGAATGAATTTAAACTAGCGCTTTATCGAGAAAACATCATTGATGACTCTTTTCTTTCTTTAAGGATCCAATGATCATATTGACAAATTTTTACAGTACATCAACTCAAAGCACCTCAAATTCACAATTGATGTTGAGAAGAATAATTGTCTGGCATTTCTTCATATCAAAGTATATAAGGACAACAACAATTCCCACACTAGCATTTTCAGAACCTACTTTGCTTGATTGACAGCTAAAATTTAATTCTTTCCATTCCCATATTTTTTAAGTGGCTTAATCAAAGACACTTTTTGATAGGGATACAAGATTTCATCCTCTTTTGTCAATCTCTCAAATGAACTAGAATTACAGAAATCAAATTTATTCATGAAGAATACGGTTTCCAGGAATTTTTGATTGTCCCAGCACCGTAAGTACTGCCAAAATTTACAAATAAACCTCATACTCGGATTAGTTCCCAAGGATATCCTGTATATGAAATTATCTTTCATGGGAAGAATGAGTTATGAAATTCGGCAATAAAGGTAATTAATAATAAAAACAAACCTGTTCAGAATTTTAAATTAATATTAATCAGTGAAATGAAAATTGGAGTTATTTTAGATTCAAAGATAACCTATTTCTCTGTGTTCTTCAGTAATTTATAAATATAAGTGTGGTGACTGCAATGCACCTACATGGAAGAACTGAGAACCTTTCCACTCGTATTGCAGAACATAGGGGTATATCATTTAGAACCCTAGATCATCTTTATCATCCTCCTTTTCAGCTATAAATGTAAATTCTCTCCATTGTATCAAATATTTTTCAAACAATTTTCCAACATGGCCAAGCTGAGGAACCTGATCTTCTTTTGTTGGAATCCTTATATTTGGCATCTTAAACCAAAATTAAATGAGAAATTTAAATATTAATAGCTTATACTACTGAAGTGAAATTTTTATTCGTGAACTTTTTCCAAGTCTATACTTTAATCATTCTCTATCAATAAGTTTAATATTATTTATTTTAATTTTGTTGCATACTATTTGTTTGTGCTGTATTATCAACCTTGAAAATGAAATGGGAAGCTGCTGTCTTACTTGGCTTAGTGGTAATAAATAACAACTTCAAATGGTTTGTGTTTCAGTTCATTCCTAGCTAATTAACATATATATATATATATATATAATAATAATATAATAACTGTATTATATATGTAACATATATATATATATATGTGTAATAATAATAGCATATGCATATTCTCTTTGTAAATATGTGTAATAATAATATGTGAGTATCAGCATAATAATAATAATATGTATAAAAATAATAATAATATGTAATAATAATAATATGTCAGATTGCTAAGTGAATGATGTTTTGAATGGATTGAGATCAGCCAGGTTATGGGTGTTGGAGTGCCAGATGTCCACTTCCTCCTGCAGGTGTGGTGTGAATAGGGATGTGTGGTGTCGGTTGCATCCCCTTCCATTCCATTCCATTCCATTCCTTTCTTCCTCCTCTCTCCACTCTTTCCTCCTCTTTCTTTCTCTGCTCAAAATATCACTATCTTCTGTATATGTTTAATACATTGCTGATCAATGAAAGACTACTCAGATGTTTTACGTTGTAATACCAATTAAAATCTTGAAATATGGTTTCGTCATCGTTGCTCTGGTAACATTCATTGCAATGTGTTAACTGGATAATATGTTTTTAAGTCTTCTAACTTGGTCCCACATTACATCTAGGCTAGGGTAACTTCAGGACTCACCATGGATTTTAAGCCGATTTCTCACACCTGCCACCTTTACCGCGTAATAATATCAATAATATGTCGCATAATATAATAATTTATACATACCGCTTCCGGTTATTGTTCATATGTATCCGTAATTTCATATATAAGCAGTCACTTTTTCTCATCCCGAAGATTTGATACGTTGACTCGATGAACGAAAGGTTTTTATTCGTATTTGTAATAGGTGTGTAAGTATGAGTATAAATGTATTTTGCAGCATTTGTATAGTAGCATTAACATTGTTTAAAGGAAATAGCTTATATGTTATGTAATTTGAAAAATCTTTGGTTCCCCCAATTTTCTGTACTCATATCGTGGAGGCAGGCTAGCAAAAATTTCGATAAAGAAAATCCTGAAATGGTTGGTGTACAAGAATTTGCTGTATAATAAAATTTTAAATTAAAAGTTGATTATTAAGCTTAACTTTGGTCAGCAATTTTCTTATAATAAATTGTTTTATAAAAATTCGATTAGGACCAAAAGCGGGTTTTATAAAAAATAAGTTTAAAAGCGTTGCCGAAATGGGAAAGAGTATCAAAAAATTCAGTGTATATTTCTTGGTGACTAAGGGCAGCAAATACCTGTAGATACTTAGATCCCTCAACGTATAAACGAAGCTTAATACGAGGGGCTATCAAAAGAACATCATCAATACTACCTGTGCAGTTTAGGAACACCAAAAGAACTTCCACAGAAACTTGTGAAGTGGAGGATAAAGAAATAGCTCTCCCAGCACTCCTACCACATCATAATTGGTGACCCAAGAAGGCGAACATCCTTTCCAGCAGCAGCTCCACAGAAGCAGAAGTCTCTCTCATACGGTGACGCAATCAGACCACTAGCTAAAGACGCAAGAAGATGTACACCCCCTACTGAGGTAGAAAAAGATGTCTTCTGATGACGAAGAGAAGCAGTGCCCCCAGCAGAAGGTGAGACCATCGCCGGTATCAAGGTAAAACGTCCTGCATTTTCCGAGACTTCCGTTCCAACCTTGTTCAGAGTCTTAGAGGCACAGTTTCACCTTGGAAAAATTACCTCAGAGAAGGCGAAGTACTTCCCCGCTCTCTTCCAGCTCCCAACAGACGTCGTGGATCAGATCTCCTCTGCGGGAATCGATGCTCAAGCCTACACGCCGCTGAAGACAGCAGTAATTACCGTCTACAAAAAGAGCAAGGCTGAATTATTTAACGAATTTATGTATAAACAAGCTAATGGTGGCAAGCCTTCCATTTATCTGCGAGAAATGGTTCGTTATGGTACCAAATTGAAAATTGAGAAGATCATCCGAATGCAGTATTTGAAACTTTTCCAACCAACATTCGACCAACTGTAGCTACGCAAACATCACTTAGCCTTGAGCAAATTGGAGAACTAGCTAACGATCTAGTGGTTTTGGTATCGTCCGCTCCTGTTATGGCAGGAGAATATATATATCGACACAAGCAACTACTTCAACAACAGCAACAGCAGCAACAACAACAACGACAACAACAACAACAACAACAAACAACAGTATTATCTCCAGCACTTTGTCCATATAGTCAGAACCAAAGACCCCACGTCTGCAGAGCTCACATTTACTTCGCACAACAGGTAAAGACATGCAGGCAATGGTGCAAGTGACCTGATTAAACTAATGTTCAGGTGCAACCCTCGTCTCGTCCCTCTTCTTGCAAATAATGCCAAGTTGTCTCCGCGGCCAATAGCTCGCCTATCATGTCATACATGAAATAAAGTTTAATATTACAGTAACGACCAAGAAGCTTTCGTCGAGAATTTAATTAGACTTTCATAGTAGCTGATATCGCAATGCCAATATTGGGTATGGATTTTCTACGCCATGGCAACTTAATCACCGATTGTGGGAAGAAAACTCTGCAAGACACAAATACGTCTCTTCCGCAGAAGTTCCTTCCTTACAAATCAACGCTAACATTGAAGACTCTAACATCTCATCTTTGCTTCAGGAGTTTCCTTTGTTAACTTCACCCATTGACTTGACGAACATCAAATTTAATCCACAAGGACCTGTTCACTACATAGAAACTGGTGATTCTCCTTCAGTATTTGCAAGACCTCGGCGTCTTCCCAAAGATAAACTAAAAGCGGAATTCGACACTCTTTTGAACAATGGAATCGTCAGGCATTCCAAGTTCCAAGTCTTCTTCGGGCTTCTCCGCTCCATCTGGTGCCAAAGGAAACCCCAAGAACCTGGAGGCCTTGTGGAGATTCCAGATCTTTGAGTGTCATTACTAAAAGGGATTGATATCCACTTCTTCACATTCAAAGTCTCTCACAACGTCTACATGGATCAGCTATCTTCAGCAAAATAGACCTTCAGAGGGCATACCATCAAATTCCAATACGACCGGAGGACATCGAAAAGACTGCCATTACAACTCCTTTCGGCCTGCTTGAATAGTTTCTATGCCGTTTGGTTTGCGAAAATGCTCAACGAATAATGGAATAATGGACTCCATTTTTCGACATCTCGCGTTTATTTACGTCTGCCTAGATGACTTGGTAATTTTCTCATCAACTCCTAAACAACATGAAGAACATCTCGTGGACGTTTTCAAACTTCTTCAGGAAAATTCTTTCAAAATCTCATT
>JABUQX010069634.1:15000-20000 GCA_015478945.1 Trachelipus rathkii
TCACTCTCGTTAATTTTCCATTTTGCCAGAAATGCCAGAATATGCAAAAAGCGGGCCACAGCCTTTATGCTGCTGCTTGTCTCCTTCCTAATACTGACTAAGTCTTCTGCCGCAACATCTTTCTAAACACCAACGCCGATAAGCTTCCGATACTGTTGCTATTCAACTGAGGGCGTCAACGCCTCCTATTCCAACAACCCTGGGATTCTGGCATCCCTTCTTCCTTCAGGTAACCCCCATGCCTGCCCAGATTGCTCGACGGGTTGGGCTCCCCGAAATCACGAATGGAAGGCGGTGATCGGACAGCATCCCGAGCTTGAGGAAGCGCCCGTACACCTCTGCCTCAGCCTCCAACTGAGTATTTCATGTCTCATACACTTTCCTCCTCGAAGATGACACACAACCACCACTTAGTGAGTACACAACTTTTTCTGCGTCCTTGTTTACTGTAGCCTTCTATCTGGGCATCCAAACCCTTCTCAATCCTCATATTTTAGATCAGCCTGAATTATTTTTTTCATGCAGAAGTACTGAGGTTCATTTGATTTCTATCTTTTTCTGTTATGGTTTTTCGTCCTTAGAAGGCTGCGGGGAGACTTTGCGTGGTGGCGCTTCACATATCCAAAGCATTTGACCGGGTATGGCATCGCGTCACTGCTCTCCAAGCCCCCTCCTTTGGGTTTCCTCTTCTCTTTGCTACTTATGTCTAGTTTTCTTTCAACTCGCTCAATATCGGCTACGGGGCGACTTCTTCCTTTTCTGTTAATAGTGGAGTTCCTCAGGGTTCTCTTTATCTCCTACTTTATTCTACTTCATTAATGATCTTCACCTGCACATCTAACTCTATTCACTCATACCGATGACTCGACCCTTCATTCTTCAACTCATTTCAATGCTGCTCCTTCTTCTTTACTTCTAGAATTGCCTCTCGTCTTGATCCCTTCCGATTCTATTCTGCTGATCTGATAGAATTTCCGTGGGGTCGTCTAAACCTCAGAAATTCAATTCTTTAAACTTCAACTTCTACAAATCTCCTAAGACACCTTCCTATCTCTCTTTCGACGATCTCTTCCTTTCGTCTCTCCTTGCTGAGATATAAACATCCTGGCTCCAACATAAACAGAAAAAAATGTCTTGGAAACCTCCTTACACCACGGTTGCTAGGGCGGCCTCAAAGAAACTGGGAGTTCTGTTTAGACTGCGAGACTTTTTTCCTCTCCACAGTTACTCCTAGTTATACAAGGGCCTCATCCGCCCTTGCATGGAGTACTGCTCTCATATCTGGGGCTCTGTTTCACCCGGCTTTTAGATAGGGTCGAGTCAAAGGCCAAAAGGCTTTTAATAAATTGTCCCATACTTTCCAGTTCACTTGACCCCATCTTTGCGGCGCGATGTTGGTGCTTTTTCTTTATCTCTTTATAGGTACCGCAGTGGCAGGTGCTCGAGGGAACTTATCACCCACGTACCACCACCTTTCGCCCTCGTAGTACAAGAGGTGCTGTATCTGCACATGAGTTTTGTGTTGATATTATAACTCCAGACCAGTTCGCTGCGGTGCTTCCTTCTTTCCTGGCACCTCTGTTCTGTGGAATTCACTTCCATCTTCTGTGTTTCCTGCTGAATTCAATCTCCCCCACTTCTAAAGCCTGCGTCTGTGGTCATCTGCGTAATTTGCGTTAGTAGTTCGATTCTGAGGCGTCCCCCCCGCCCGTATGTGGTGACAACTGCAAAAAAAAGTATCAAAAATATATATATTGTTGTTATTAGTAGTAGTAGTAGTATATATATATATATATATAGTATATATATATATATATATATATATATATATATATATATATATATATATATGTATATATATATATATATATATATATATATATATATATATATATATATATATATATATAGTATATATATATATATATATATTATATATATATATATATATATATATATATATATATATATATATATATTATATATATATATATATATATATATATATATATATATATATATATATTTATGTTATATATATATATATCATACATATATATATATTGTTAAGGTTATAAGGTTAACATATATAATAGTACTTATATAACATCCGCATCCGCGATAATCCGCAACATTATTAAAGATCCGCACTGATCCGCATCCGCGCTTGGCTCGCGGATGTTAAGAAAAAAGTGATGCTTATTGCCGAGATTTGATAAAGAATTATAATAAAAGTACTTAAGATGAATCTAAAAGAAAATGAAATGTAAAATGAGTGAAGGTAATTCAAAAACGGCTTGATATTTCATATCTTAATGTTATCAAAGACATTCCAACTCGCTGGAATA
The DNA here is from genome assembly GCA_015478945.1 of Trachelipus rathkii. Classification (NCBI taxonomy): domain Eukaryota; kingdom Metazoa; phylum Arthropoda; class Malacostraca; order Isopoda; family Trachelipodidae; genus Trachelipus; species Trachelipus rathkii. Next base: position 17,349 of record JABUQX010069634.1, read on the forward strand.
GTACACTTCATATGATGGAAAGAAGTATTGCTCAAAGAACTTCTTGCTTCGTACGCCAGTTCGTATTCCAAAGTTAACAATCTTATTAATTTAGAAAATGACATCATATCACACTGCATTAAGTTATTGAAACCATTTGAAGAAACTAAAAAATCAGCGCCTCTACAGCTTCTCTCTCCGATGTAATACCATTAATCTCAACGCTAAGGAAGCATTTTGAACCATCTTCAAAGGAAAAGGATGACTGTTTAAAAGAATGAAAGGTGTAATTAAACTAGAGGTAGAAACGCTTTGGTTCTGTGGAAATTAATGACCTCCACACTATTGCAACTTACTTAGATTCCCATTATAAAGCAAGTTTTTTGGTAACGATATGAACAAGTTAAATCGTTAATTTGTGTTGCAGTTGAAAAACTTCAATCCGAACAGTCCATTAATTCGCCACCCATTAAAAAAATCTACAGAACCAACACTTCTACAAGTCAATAATAGATTCACTGGAAGAATTCAGTCCAGGTGATGAAGAAACACACGTACAAAAGATAGTGCAAATGATTGAAGTATCACCAAGAAAACGACTAGATACAAATCAAATGACGATCCTATCAGTTGGCGGAGTGTTAATTAAGCAAAATATTTACCCACGCTTGAGTAAACTTTCAAGGAAATACCTGGCCTGTCCTCCAACTATAGTGTTCCAAGTGAGAGAGTTTTAGCAATGCTGGCTAATATATGATGAAAAGAAGAAGCAGACTCTCAGCAGAAAGGCAGAAAAAGGCAGAAAATTGATGTCTCTCAGCACAACCTTCCCATATTTGAATTTCTAACTAGCAAAAGTATATAATCCATGTAAAATTTCTTTCATTACGGAAGTTAGGGAAAGAGGTTGATGGGGTCCATTTGAGTTAGGTCCCCCCGCACCCTGGCAACAATTATATTAATAGATTGTGGCTAAACTCGATATATATATATATATATGCTATATATATATATATATATATATATATATATATATATTATATATATATATATATATATATATATATATATATATATATATATATATATATATATATATATATAAATAATATAATATATATAGTATATACTGTATATATATATATATACTGTATATATATATATATATATATATATATATATATATATATATATATATATATATATATATATATATATATATATATATATATATATAATATATATATATATATATATGTAAATAAACATCCGCATTCGCATCCGCGGATGTTAAAAATCAAACATCCGCACTGCATCCGCGGATGTGCGAAAAAAATGACATCTGGCAGCATCACCAATATATATATATATATTTACAGTTGTCACTAATTACCACTGGGCAGAGCTCCTATTCAAGGAGGTGCAAAAGTTACACTGCCTCAGAAGTCAACAACCAAATTAAATTACGCAGATGAGCACAGACGCAGGCTTGAAAGTGAGGGAGATAAATTCAACAGGAAACACAGAAGATGAAGAGAATTACACAGAACAGATGTGGTGTGAAAGAAGGAAGCACTGCAGCGAACTAGCCTGGAGTTACTCACATCAACACAATACTTCATGTGAGACACAGCGCCCTTAGTTCTACGAGGGCGACGTAAAGGGGGAGGTACGCGAGTGATAAGCTCCTCGAGCACCTGCTGCTGCGGTACCTATCTATAGAAAGAGATAAAGCACCAAATATCGCGTCAAAGATAGAGGGTCGAGGGAACTGGAAAGTACATCAGTTTATAAACCTTTGGGCTTTGGACCTGACCCTATCCAAAAAGCCGCGGAAACCAGAGCCCCTGATATGAGAGCAGTAATCTACAAGGGCGATGAGCCCTTGTATAGCTGGAGTAACTGAGAGAAGAGGAAAAAAAGTCTCGCAGTCTAAACAAGAACTCCTGTTTGAGGCCACCCAGCTAAACTGTTGTGATGGAGGTTTCCAGGTAAGACATTTTGTTACTGGAGGCTGCTGATGTTTATATTGTCAAATAGGAGAGGTGACGAGAGAGAACCGTCGAAAGAGATATGAGATTGAAAGGTGTCTTAGAGAGGGAGATTTCTAGAAGTTGGGTTTTTAAATAATTGAATTTCACAAGGTTGAGATGACCAAAATCGGAAATTCTATCCAGATCAGCGAGAATATAATCGGAAAGATTAAGATCAAGAGGCAATTCTGGAAGTAAAAGAGGGAGCAGAATTGGAAATGAGTTGAAGAATGAAGAGTCAAGTCATCGGCATATGAGGAATAGAGTTAGATGTGCATATGAGAAGATCATTAATGAAGTAGGAATAAAGTAGGAGATAAGACAGAACCCTGAGGAACATCAATTATTGACAGAAAAAGAAGAAAAAGTCGCCCCATCAACAACAAACGATATTGAGCTAGATTTGAAAGAAAAACTAGACATAAGCAAGCAAAGAGAAGAAAAAAAACCAAAGGAGGGAGCTTGGAGTGAAGTGTGCCACACCCAGTCAAATGCTTTGGATATGTAAAGCGCCACCACGCAAGTCTCCCTGTAGTTCCTAAAAGGGGAAACCATAAATCAGTAAGATTGGAGTATATCTCCAGTAGATCTCGAGCGCCGAAAGTTTGCACACAAGGATCGTGTGGAAAGTTATGTGAAT
>JABUQX010069635.1:0-5000 GCA_015478945.1 Trachelipus rathkii
ATATTCAATATATATATATATATATATATATATATAAATATATATATATATATATATATATATATATATATATATATATATATATATATATATATATATATATATATATATATATATATATATATATATATATATATATATATATATAATGTGGTTTTGGGTAAGTAACTTGAAAATATAAAGGAAGATTTTGGAGCTTTACACATCATGCTTTCGATGGATGCATGAATTAATGAATAAATGATACGCAATCAATGAATCAATGAAGGAATGAAAGGATGAATGAATGAATGCATGAATGAATGAAAGAATGAATGAATGAATGAATGTATGAATGAATGAATGAAGGAATGAATGAATGAATGAATGAATGAATGAATGAATGAATGAATGAATGAATGAATGAAAGAATGAATGAATGAATGAATGAGAGAGAGAGAGAGAGAGAGAGAGAGAGAGAGAGAGAGAGAGAGAGAGAGAGAGAGAGAGAGAGAGAGAGAGAGAGCTTTAGACGGGCAGACTAAGAAACAAATAGACATTTAGAGAGAAATAGATGGAAAGATAGGAAGACCAAGAAACAGACCGATAGACAAAGTGACAGAAATCATTAGTCGGAGAGATATATTGTTTGTCAAACAGACCGAAAGACTGTCAAACAGACACAGACATTCGGAAAGACAGACAAACCGACTAAGAGATGATTGAGCGAAACACACTGAGGCAAAAATTAAAAAAAAACAAACTCTTAAAAATTTTTTTTTTTTACAGTTGTCACCACCACTCACGGGCAGAGCCCTATTCAGGGAGGGGGTGTTGCACGCTAAAATTTCATCCACTAGCGTAAATTACGCAGATGAGCACAGACGCAGGCTTTAAAGTGAGAGAGATTAAATTCAGCAGGAAACACAGAAGATGGAAGAGAATTCCACAGAACAGATGTGGCAGGAAAGAAGGAAGCACCGCAACGAACTAGCCTGGAGTTACCTACATCAACACAAAACTCGTGCGCAGACACAGCACCCCTTGTGCTACGAGGGCGTCGTAAAGGTGGTGGTACGCGAGTGGTAAGTTCCCTCGAACACCTGCCGCTGCGGTACCTATAGAAAAGAGATAAAGCACCAACATCGCGCCACAAAGATAGAGGGTCAAGTGAACTGGAAAGTACAGAACAGTTTATAAGCCTTTTGGCTTTTGACTCGACCCTGTCCAAAAGCCGGGTGAAACCAGAGCCCCCCCAGATATGAGAACAAGGGCGGATGAGACCCTTGTATAGCTGGAGTAACTGAGAAGAGGAAAAAAATCTCGCAGTCTAAACAGAACTCCCAGTTTCTTTGAGGCCGCCCTAGCAACCGTTGTGATGTGAGGTTTCCAAGACATTTTTTTGTTTATGTTAAGGCCAAGGATGTTTATATTGTCAACAGGAGAGACAAGAGAACCGTCGAAAGAGATATTAAAGTTAGAAGGTGTTTTAGAGAGGGAGATTTGTAGAAGTTGAGTTTTTAAAAAATTGAATTTCACAAGGTTGAGACGACCCCAATCGGAAATTCTATCCAGATCAGCGAGAATAGAATCGGAAAGATTAAGACAAGAGGCAATTCTAGAAGTAAAAGAGGGAGCAGAATTAAAATGAGTTGAAGAATGAAGGGTCGAGTCATCGGCATATGAGTGGATAGAGTTAGATGTGCAGGTGAGAAGATCATTAATGAAAAGTAAGAATAAAGTAGAGATAAGACAGAACCCTGAGGAACACCACTATTAACAGAAAAAGAAGAAGAAGTCGCTCCATCAACCACAGCCGATATTGAGCGACTTGAAAGAAAGCTAGACATAAGTAAGCAAAGAGAAGGAGGAAACCCAAAGGAGGAGCTTGGAGAGCAGTGACGCGTGCCATACCCGGTCAAATGCTTTGGATATATCAAGCGCCACCACGCAAGTCTCCCCGTAGTTCCTAAGGGCGGAAAACCATAAATCGGTTAAATAGGAAAGTATATCACCAGTAGACCTCGAACGCCGAAAACCGTACTGGCGATCGGAAAGAAGAGAATGAGATTCCAGATGGTCTAAGAAGTGAGAGTTAAGAAGGGTTTCAAAGATCTTAGATAGAATACAGGTGAGAGCTATAGGGCGATAGTTAGAAGGATCAGAGCAGCTTCCTTTTTTCGGAATAGGTTGGACATGTGCGTGCTTCCAACACTGAGGGAAAGTGTTAGTATTGAGACATAGAGAATATAGTTGAACGAGAAGGTCTACTCGGGCTTAACTCGGGGAGGAATGCCATCCGGGCCACCCGCCTTCCTAACGTTCATAGATCTCAGGAGCCCATGCACCCGATCAAATGTAATCACAGGCAAAGACATAGGACACCTGAGAGGAGAAGGTGGAGGAGGAGGAATGCCAGAATCGTCCAGGGTTGAGTTAGAGGAAAATAGGAGGTCGAAGAGATTGGCCTTTTCAGTTGGAGAGTTAGCAACAGAGCCATCAGATCGAATAAGAGGAGGAAAGGCAGATTTACAGAAGATGTTATGTTAGAGATGAAAGATTTGTCAGTAGGAGAACCAAGGAGGTTAGCGCACTTTCGTTTGATGAAAGCCCTCTTTGCTCGTCGAAGAGTATCCCTGCAACGATTTCTAGCTGAATGAAAATTAGCGAGTGATAGGAGAACGAGAATTTTTCCACCCCCGATAAGCGCTGTCTCTGGCCTGAATGGCCAGAGAACAGGCACGATCGAACCATGGATTATGAGGAGAGAAAGATTTAGTCGAAGAAGGAATGAACCTGCTCATCCCATCAACGATTACAGCTCCCACCTTAATGGCAGAAGCCGAAGCGTCATCAGAGTCAAAGCAGTCATTCCAATTATAGTTAGCGTAGAAGCAACGCAAGGCCCCCCAATCAGCCCGATCAAAGTGCCAGAAAAAACGCGTAGGGCAGGATGGAGCTGTTGGAGAGAAAGTATTAAAGTTAAGAGATATAAGGTTGTGGTCAGATTTACCAATAGGAGCGAAGGTAGTGTATTTATAGAGAGAAGGACTAGTGGTGAAACATAGGTCAAGTGTGTTCAAGAATTGGTTGGGACGATCCGGAATGTGTGTAGGTTCTTTGATTAGTTGCTCTAGATCGTTGAGAATGCTGAATGATTCGGCCTCCTCCCCACCTAAATCAGTATGAGAGGATCCCAACCATTCAGTGTTGTGTACATTGAAATCCCCTAAATAGAGGACCTCAGTATTTGGATGAGAAGATATAACAGTCTCGTGAGAGGTAGTAAGATATTCAAAGAAGAGTGAAAATCTGTTCTGTTAGGAGAACAGTAGCAGAAACACAAGATTATTGTAGTAGAAGGAAGAAAGATTTTGAGCCACAGAGCATCGAAGTTAGGAGATTCGAGATTCACGAGACGTGTTACAGGAGTATTAATGTTTACATAGGCACACACTCCACCCTTCAGACGGAAATTATGAAATAAGTTATAGTTAGATACGTTAAACGAGTTAGAGGGTGAATTCTTAGCCATCTGAGTCTCAGACAAGAGCAAAAGGTTAGGGTTAGAGTTAGATAGGTGATATTCCACGGATGCAGAGTTAGATTGCAAGCCACGGATGTTAGTAAAGTCGATAGTAAGCCCGCGCCTGTGCAAATCTGCTATCTTACATGCACATACATCAAACACAAATAAAAACAATAGACAAAAACAAAGAAGAAATTGGGATAAAAATTAAACAAACTAAATCCTAACTTAAAAATTTAAGCACTAAAATCAATTAAATAAAAAAATTATACTACTATATACTGATAAAACCAAACTTAAACCTAAACAACTTTACTACACTTGCTAAAATTTATTAAAACCTACAACTAAAAGAAAAAAAAATGAAAAAACTAAATCCTAACTTAAAAAATTTAAGTACTAATATTATTTAAATAAAACATATACTACTATACACAACGTAACTACACTTCCTAAAATTTATTAAAACCTAAAAAAGAAAAAAAAAATGAAAAAAAAATTAAAACAATGAAATATAAATTTCCAAAAATTTGAACCCGAATAAATTTCGCATTTTCCCTTTTTCCCTTTTTATTCCCCTTGTTTTGCACCACCAAATGACGGTAATAATAAAGATAATCCGCAGATAAGAAATTCTTAATATATATATATATATATATATATATAGTATATATATATATATATATATATATATATATATATATATAGGAAATAAAAATATATATATATATATATATATATATATATATATATATATATATAAATATATATATATATATATATATATATATATATATATATATATATATATATATATATATATATATGAGTGTGTTCTAGTGTGTGTATAGGCGTGTAGGTAAGTGTTAGTGTGTGTTTGCTTTTTAAACATTTGGTTTGAGGTTTCTTATTTCCTTTATAACAAAAAATATTTATTCATTCAATATAATGAAATAAGGTTCGTTTTCCATAGACTTTTTTTGTTTACTTTTTGTTCCATTGTCGTTATCTGCTTCTGAGTCACTCGTATAAACGTATTCAAGCCCCGATTTATTCTTAAATTAAGTCTGACGTAGTTGCTTATTCCTTCTAAATGACCTAAATATCACTCAGAGCATTAATGTTTTTATAAGAAGGGATAATATTTAAATAAAAGGTATATATTTGGAGTAAAAAAGTAGTTTCTTGTAGCGCCAGACGAAGAGCTGATGACGCAAAATCTATAGATTGGTCAATAACTGTGACGTCACCATCTGAGTCTTGAGGGGAGACTAAATTGATATTTTTCTTTCCAGAAATTTCATTTTCTTCTTTAATAGTTATGTGGTTTAAAACTGAGGGAATTTTTTTTCCTTTTGAATTCTAAATTCGAATTAAACTATTTATTAATTTTTATATTTCATATATGATTTTAATAAAGATTATAACAAGAAATTTGGAGAAAAGGACACCTTGTGAACAAAATATCAGCGGGGGCGGACGACAAAAGTCC
>JABUQX010069635.1:15000-32500 GCA_015478945.1 Trachelipus rathkii
ATATATATAGCATACAGCATATATATATATATATATATATAGCATATATATATATATATATATATATATATATATATATATATAGAGAGTATATATATATATATATATATATATATATATTATTTGTAAAGGTATTACACGGCAATGTAGGGGGCTCGAGCCGACGGGGAACACAGGGGGGGATGTTTTCCATACCCCGTAGGGGAGGGGCGGAGGAACCCCCGCGACACCCAAATACCAAAGAGCGGGGGTTCCGGAGACCCTCCCCGGAGGGGGAATTAGTCCTACCCCGTGGTGTTTCCCTGAAGGCCGAGAGACCCCTGACTCCCCAAGACGGGCGGTATACCCTGGGGTATTCTTTAGTAAAAAAAAAAAAGCTAAATTTAAATAGAAAGTCTATTTTATTTTAACGAGTAACCAATAAAAGGTCTCTAAATAGGCTCTCTAATCATATTACTATAATTATTAACAATAATATTTTTATTTTTTTTATTTTTTTTACATTTTCCTATCTAAAATTTTTTTTTTTTTGGATTTTAAAAATGTATTCATTTTCGCTGTAGCTATTGTAGTTTTTGAGATATATTTTTAAAAAAATTTACTCTTTTTTTTTTACATTTTCCACACTATATAATTGGACCAGCATTCCAGCAATGTATTCCTTTTCCCTGTAGCTATTTAGTTTTTGAGATATGAGTTGTGGCCTTTTAAATATTGATACCATAAGATATTTGAAGCATTATATTTTCCAATAAAGAAAAGTAACTATTTAGGAACTTTTTGTGCTAAAAACCCATGCTAGGACCAAATCTGATACAACATCAATGACACAGCATTTGGCGATAATTATTGCAGGTAAATTTAAATCAAAGTTGCTTGAAACCAGCGAAACCGCTCAAAAAGAACATACTTGCTACGAAAGATAATAAATATCTTAAAGGGAAAATGGAAACAATTGGAATGAATAAAAAACTTGTCTTACATACAAAGTAAGTGATAATTTGTTAAGGACATTTAAAACAAAGTGAAATAGAAAAGTCTAAGTAGCATCGAAATAAAATTTAAATTTTTATATTAAACTAATAACTTTTAATTATGCTTTACAAACTTTAGTTACACAAGTCAAATTTAAAAGGAAATAAATTGCCATAGCCTAATTTTTGTACGCTTAGTGTGAAGTGAAAAAAATATATATATCAATTCTTTTTATTTTTTTCCATTATATTTAAAAAAAAATTTTTTCCAAAATGATTCGTATATTTTTCAAAATGATTAGTATCGTTTTCGTAGTGCGACACACGTTCTAGACATTTACCTATATATATATATATATATATATATATTAATATATATATATATATATATATATATATATATTTATATATATATATGTATAATATATATATATATATATATATATATATATATATATATATATATATATATATATATATATATATATATATATATATATATATATATATATATATATATATATATATATATATATATAGTTTAAAACTATCACAAGTCTACATTTCATATTCTAAAGGCAAATGCAACGTGACCTAGTCTTTTACAAGAAGAGGTAATGAATAAACCAAATGAATAAATTTCTGATTTTCTTTTTGATTATTCACTCGCAACGTATATGAATCATTTGAAAAAATTTATATCTTAATCTCAAAAAAAAAAAAAAAAAAAAAAAACACGCGATACTAGTTCTGATTAAAAAAAAAACCTATTTCTTTTATGGTTTATTTATAGCTAAAGTTTATCGATCTAGTTTTGATTAAAACTGGTCGTGGAGAGGCAATGACCGCGTAATTTTACTTTCAGAGACCGGATAAAGGAATCTGATTGTTTCAATGAAATCTTATTAGCCATTCTCAATGAACCATTTTCATTAGATATAGATGTGATCTAATAATATATATATATATATATATATATATATATATATATATATATATATATATATATATATATATATATATATATATATATATATATATATATATATATATATATATATATATATATATATATATATATCGATACACGACGTTTGAAATTTTAGAAGTCAAAAGAAGTTGGAAAAATAGATAAAGGGGATGTGGTGTTTCAGGCTTTCCCAGATTGTGTTCCAGACATTACCAGATGGTGTTACAGATTTTAACAGATGTGTTCTAGACTTTACCGGATGGTGTTCTAGACTTTACCAGATGATGATCCAGGCTTTACCTGATTGTGATCCAGACATTACCAGATGTTGTTCAAGACATTGCCAAATGGTGTTCCAGACTTTACCAGATAGCGTTACAGATTTTAACAAATGTGCTCTAGACTTTACCAGATACTGTTCTAGACTTTACCAGATGGTGTTCCAGGCTTTACCAGATTGTGTTCCAGACATTACCAGATGGTGTTACAGACATTGACAGATGGTGTTCCAAGTGTTACCAGATAGTGTTCCAGATTTTAACAGATGTGTTCTAGACTTTACCGGATAGTGTTCTAGACTTTACCAGATGGTGTTCCAATCTTTACCAGATTGTGTTCCAGACATTACCAGATGGTGTTCCAGACATTGACAGATGGTATTCCAAATGTTACCAGATGGTGTTACAGATTTTAACAGATGTGTTCTAGACTTTACCAGATGGTGTTCTAGGCTTTACCAGATTGTGTTCCAGACATTACCAGATGGTGTTACAGATTTTAACAAATGTGCTCTAGACTTTACCAGATGGTCTTCTAGACTTTACCAGATGGTGTTCCAGACTTTACCAGATTGTGTTACAGACATTACCAGATGGTGTTCCAGACATTACCAAATTGGTGTTCCAGACGTTACCAGATGGTGTTACAGATTTTAACAGATATGCTCTAGACTTTACCAGATGGTGTTCTAGACTTTATCAAATGGTGTTCCAGGCTTTACCAGATTATGTTCCAGACATTATCAGATGGTGTTCCAGATTTTAACAGATGGTGTTCTAGACTACCAGATGGTGTTCCAAACTTTACCAGATGGTGTTCCATTCTTTACTAGTTGAGTACATGTAAACATGTAAAATTGAACATACCGGTTAATTCTGCAGTCAGAAAGTTGGACAGAGAATTAATGAGACTGTGTGTTAAAAGACGTGTTGCACGAGTCCAAGACGGAAGAGGTATTCGAGTGGAAAGTTGAGAAGAGGAGTGTCTGTTTCAATAATGATAGTGTAAAGGTACAATTAAATTAAACGGGTAGAAAGAGATTGGAGTGACCTAATGAGAGCGAAGAGTTGAAAAGACGAAAAATCCTAGACTTCACCTTCACCCAAAATGTGTGACGCATACTCCATACTGAGGCGAACGATACCCCAATAAAAGGCAAGGTGACGTAAGGAAATTCTGAAGACGGCCTCAAATCATCAACCTATCAGAAGCTTGTTTAGTTTGAGAAATAATGTGATCACTTCAAGAAAGAGCGAGAAAAATAAACACCAAGATTATAAAGGATAGACGAAGGTTCCAGTCGTGTTTTCCAAGATGTTGTAGTTGGATAGGTTAGGTTAGTTTAGGTTAGGTTAGGTTAGGTTAGGTTAGGTTAGGTTATATCGAGTAGAAAAGGTAAATTAACTGAGTATTTGAGATATCGAAAACATACTATATTTTCCATGTCCCAATTAGAAATTCAAGAAAGTATCAAAGATTAATTGATCCAAGGGTGTAGCCATCATCATATGAGTGGATAGGTGATGAAGTAAATGAGAAAAATGTATTTTAGTCCTTGTTTTTTTTTGGTACTACTGTATTATTTTTTATTATTATATTTGTTAATATTTTTTTTTAAAAGCCACATTAATTATTATTAGCTGCTCATCTTCTAAAATTTTAAAGAAAAAAAAAAAGAAATGGAAAATTACATTTTTATAATTGAGAGAATCTAAACAACCATACGCTTTCGCTCATTCCATCAAGTGACCCATTGTAGTTTGAATTGAAAAGTAGAAATTAGTTTACTTTCATAATTTTCAGCAAAGACTTTTCCTCTGCCAAAATATAGTGGTAATATCCCCCCTGTATCCCTTACCTACGCCCATGGCCACAGGAGAGTTGCCATCAGAACCATGCACCTTCTTAGTTTTTTAGCTGGAAAGAACATGTAAATGAAGGTCTCTAGAAGGATGATTTCAAGTTATGGGGTCTGAAAATGAGTTAGAGGGGTGTTGTTATGTGTGGATTGGATGGTTGTGGAGATGGAGGAAGAAAGACTCGGGAGTCATCTAGAACGTTAGAGCGCAAAGGTTTGAACAGAGTTCAGCTTCGTCGGAATGCAAAACGACAGTTGTACCTGTCGGAAGATATTAGATGGAAAGGGGAAGAAACAAGGTTAGAATTGACAAATGCCAGTAAGAGTGTCAGGAAGAGGAACCAGAAAGATGATTACACTTTCTATCGAGAAAAGAATAATTAGTGTTGAAAAGATAAAATTTTTGCGTTATTTTCTGAGATGAAATATGTTGACTAGTTTCTCGAGTATGAATATGACAATAATGTTCTTGTTTGTAGAGCATAGTGGTTCCTTGGCGTGATATTTAAGTTGATATAAGTTGATGATAAAGAATATAGATATTACCCTCTCATGAGTAGAGAAAATCGTCTCAGTTATGATTTCTACACACTCTTTGGAACCCTTTCCACTGAAACATAAATCATTAAATAAAAAATCAAAGTTAACAACAACAACGCTAAATTCATCAGCTGTAGGTCTGGGGTTTCCTTCAGAAGACGTAAATAGATAGATAGACTATACACACCGGATAAGGATCGAACTGAAAGGAACCCTACAGGAAGAGAACAAAAGTTTAGAAGGAATCACGAGAGCACACACGAACATGATAAGTAGATCTAAAATGTTGGGTTCATTCTATTAAACCATCATAAACCAATGTCCGTGTTATTGCTGCAGAACATCTAACGCACGAAATGATAGGGAAGAGTTTATCAGCTGCACTTGAGAATTAGAGGAAAGCCATTGCGCGAATGTTTCCGAGTACATTGTTTGTCACACAAGCTCCATCCCAGTTTGTGGGAGCCGAGGGAGGCTGATGGCTGATGAAGGTCATATGGCGGTGTGAACATCGAAAATACCATGGATGATGGGTGATCGGTGGTGAGGAAAGGAGAGAAAAGAGGCAATTGTTGTTATTTTGGGGTTTGAGTAGTCGTATAGATTTTAGGATAATAAATTGAGTTAGGAAACAGATATAAGGAAAATATGAATTTATTCGTAAATTTGCAAAAGAACCTTTAAAGCCTGCGTCTGTGCTCGTCTGCGTAATTTGCGATAGCGAATGAAGATTTTTGGCGTGCATTCACTCTCTTCGTCCTGAATAGGTGCTCTGCCCGTGAGTGGTGGTGATCAACTGTAAAAATAAAAAAAATAAAGAACCTGAGCCATTATGGTAGAAAATTCTTATATTAGACTGTTCAATCTATATAGTACTTTAGATCATAAGAGGGTGCATGTCGCGCATCTAAGAGGTTCTTCTTATGACAATTGCGCTTTTAATATGATATGATTAATAGAGACATCGTGTAGTGGATTATGATTGTATTATTATTGTGTGTTCTATTTCAGAATACACTCAAACACGGCTGAGCATCGATTAAGTATAAGAGTTGAGCCCTATAAAGGAGGAGAATTGTTGTTCAACAATGTGCAAGTTAGAATAAAGACAGCTTATAGTTTTAGAATTAATATATATTAATATTATATATATATATATATATATTATATTTATATATATATATATATTGTTATTATATGATATTATTAAATTTATAATATATAATAATTTATATATATATATATAATATTATATATAACTAAAACATTACCTTTTAATGCTCCTTGAATCATAATCTGAATCAGGTAATTAAGCAGAGGTCGTAATTTAAGAGTAATATTTTTTCTGTTCAAAATTAATTAACTGCGTTATAATTTGGTTGGTAGTGTTGTCCCCTATTTTCATGCCTTAATGTATTAAATTCTCTGAGGGATTAATTTAGCTTTATTTAAGTATAGGGTAAATTATTATATAAGTAACAATGATTATTGCTTTCCTTATATTAGTTATATTTTAAAAAGCAAACGTTAAGAGAAGCGATAAGCTTAATATTGTTATAAATTAATTTAGAAGATATTTCCAGGGGTTTCATTGAAGCCTTAGTTAAATGTGAAAGCTTTTATATATAATATTATATATATATTAATAATATATTTATAATATTTATATATATATAAAATATATATTATATAATAATATATATATAATAATATTATATAATATATATATATTATATATATATATAATATATTATTATATATTATATATATATTATATAATTTATATATTATATATATATTTATTATCATTATTATTATATATATATATATATATTGTATATATTGTATTCGGTAGGTGTATAGTAGTAATAATACGCTTTTTATATTATTTATTAAATATATTATATTATTATTATTAAAATATATAATTATTATTATTATATTATTATATTATATTAATAATATTTATATATATAATATATATATATAGTATATTATATATATGATATATGTATATATATATATATATATATATATAATTATATATATATATATATATTCTTTATATTCTTTATATTATTAGTGTATTATTATATTATATTATTTATTATATGGTTATATTGTAGTATATATGTGTATGATATATATGGTAATAGTTTTAATATAGGTAGAGTATTATAATTTTAGTATTTATTATATATAATTATATAATTATATATATATATAATATAAATACTTTATATGAGTATATATATATATATATATATATATATATATAGTATTGTATAGTAATAGTGTTATATATATATATATATTATTAATCTATATTTAATATATATGATGATATAATTATATATATATGATTATATATATATATATATATATATATATATATATAATAGTAGTATTATATAGTATTAATTTTATATCTGTATGTATATTATATATATATACTATATATATATTATATATACAAATAATATTATATATATAAATTATAAATATATATACTATAAATATATATATATAATAAAGAAAATATTTAATTTTTTAATATACATTTATATTAAATTATATAATATATTTGTATATATATTAAATATATATATATATATATATATATATATATGTATATACATATATATATATATATATTATATGATATATATATAGGGTACTATATATATATATTATATTATAATATATATATATGTATTAATATTAACAATATATATATATTTATATATATATATATATAGTTATAGTATTTTTACAGTTACACCACGTACAGGGCGAGAAGCCCCTATTCAAGGAGGGGGTGTTGAACGCCTCAAAAATCCATCAAACGCAAATTACGCAGATGAGCAGCAGATGCGGGCTTTAAAGTGAGGGAGATTAAATTGGGTAGGAAACACAGAAGATGGAAGGAATTCCACAGAACAAATAGAGGTGGCAGGAAATAAGGAGCACCGCAGCAAACTAATCTGGAGTTACAATAATTATCAAACACAAACTCTGTGCCGACACAGCACCCTTGTGACACAGGGCCGTCTTAAAGGTAGTGGAAACGAGTGGATAAGCTCCTCCGACAACTTTGCCGCTACGGTACCCTGTAAAAAGAGAATAAAGCAACCAACATCGCGGCCGCAAAGATAGAGGGTCAAGCGAACTAGAAAGTACAGGACAGTTTATAAGGTCTTTTCCTTTTGCTCGACCTATCCAAAAGCCGGTGAAACCTGAGCCCCCCAGATATGAGAGAACAGTATTCCATACAAGGGCGGATGAGGCCCTTGTATAGACTGGAATAATCTGTGAAGCGAGGAAAAAAAGTCTCGGCAGTCAAAAAGACTCCAGTTTCTTTGAGGCGCCTTAGCAACCTTGTGATGATTCGAGTGTTCCAAGACATTTTTTTGTTTAATGTTAAGGCCAAGGATGTTTGTATTGTGTCAACAGGAGAGACGAGAGAAACCGTCGAAAGAGATAGGAAAGTTAGAGGTGTCTAGAGAGGGAATTTGTAGAAGTTGTTTTTTTAAAGAATTAAAGTTCACAAGGTTTGAGACGACCCCCGGAATTCTATCCAGATACAGAATAGGAATCGGAAAGATTAAGACAGAGCAAATTCTAGAAGTAAAGAGAAGGAAGCAGAATTGAAAATGAGTTGAAGAAATGAAGGGTCGGAGTCATCGGCATATGAGGATAGAGTTAGATGTGCAGGTGAGAAGATCATTAATGAAAAGTAGGAATAAAGTAGAGATAAGACAGAACCCTGAGGAACACCACTATTGACAGAAAATGAAGAAGAAGTCGCCCCATCAACAACAGCGGATATTGAGCGATTTTTGAGAAGAAAAAAACCTAGACATAAGTAGCAAAGAGAAGGAGGAAACCAAGGAAGCGGGAGCTTGGAGGAGCAGTGAACGGTGCATACGGTCAATGCTTTTGATAATGTCAAGCGCCACACGCAAGTCCCCGTGTTCCTAAGTGGGCAGAAAACCATAAATCAGTAAAGATAGGAAAGTATATCGCCAGTAGCCCTCGAGCGCCCCAAAAGCCGTTCTGGCGATCGGAAAGAAGTGAATGAGATTCCAGACGATCTAAGAAGTGAGAGTTGGGAAGGGTTCCAAAGATCTTAGATAGAATAAAAGTAAGAGCGCTAGGTAGAAGGAGTCAGAGCGGCTTCCTTTTTTCGGAATAGGTTTTACTACATTTGCGTGCTTCCAACACTGAGGGAAAGTGTCTAGTATTGAAACATAGAGATTATAGTTGAACGAGGGGCGGATAGCATGGAGCACACTCTCTCAAATCTGGGAGGAATGCATCCGGGCACCCGCTTCTATAACTGTTCGTGGGAATTTCAGGAGCCCAATGCACCGCGATCGAATTACAACGGCAAAGGCATAAGGACACTGAGAGGAGAAGGTGAAGGAAGAAGAATGCCAGAATCGTCCAGGGTTGAGTTAGAGAAAAATAGAAGGCCGAAGAGATTGGCCTTTTCAGTTTTAGAATTAGCAACAGAATCATCAGATCGAATAAGAGGAGGAAAGGCAGATTTACAGAAGTTGTTAGAGATGTTTTTGGCAAGAGGCCAGAAAGATTTGTCAGTAGGAGAACCAAGGAGGTTAGCGCACTTTCGTTTGATGAAAGCCCGCTTTGCTCGTCGAAGAGTATCCCTGCAACGATTTCTAGCTGAATGAAAATTAGCAAGAGTGATAGGAGAACGAGAATTTTTCCACTCCCGATACGCGCTGTCTCTAGCCTGAATGGCCAGAGAACAAGCACGATCGAACCATGGATTAATAAGGAGAGAAAGATTTAGTTGAAAAGGGAATGAATGCTCTTCCCATCAAGGATTACAGCTCCCACCTATCGGAAGAAGTTTAATCGTCACATAGCAAGCAGTCATTTCAAAATTATAGTGCAGGGTGAAGCAACGCAAGGCCCCAATTCGGCCCGATGTCAAAGTTGCGAGAAAAAACGAGTCGGGCAGGAACTGGAGCTGTTGAAGAGAAAGTATTAAATTAAGAGATATAGGAGGTTGTAGTCAACTTTACCGATAAGGAGCGAAAGTGGTGTATTTATAGAGAGAAGGACAAGTGGTGAAACATAGGTCAAGTGTGTTCCAACGAATTGTTAGGACGATCCGTGAATGTGTGTGGTTTTTTTAATTATGTTTGCTCCCAGATCAGTTGAGAATGCTGAATGATTTGGCTCCTCCCCACCTAAATCGGTATGAGAGGACCCAACCCATTCAGTTGTTATGTACGATTGGAAATCCCTTAAATAGAGGGACCTCAGTATTGGATGAGAGATATAACAGTCCTCGTGAGAATAGTAAGATATTTCAAAAAAGGCGTGAAAAATCTGTTCTGTTAGGAGAGCAGTAGCAAGAAGCACAAGATTATTGTAGTAGAAGGGAGAAAGATTTTAAGCCATAGATCATGCAAAATTAGGAGATTCGAGATTCACGAGACGTGTTACCAAGGAGTGTTTTTTATGTTAACGATATTGGCCATCTTCCACCTTGAAGGAAATTATGAAATAGTTTGTGGTTGGATACATTAAACGATTAGAGGATTGAATTTAGCCATTGAGTCTCACAGACAAGAGCAAAAGATTAGGGTTTAGAGTTGAAAGGTGTGTTTCCACGGAAGCAGAATTGAGTTAAGCCGCGGAATGTTGGTGAAGTCAGTAGAAGAGCGGCCCCAATCAACGCAACTGCTGCTATATTAGTATTATATATATATATATATATATCTATATATATATAATAATATATAGTTATATATAGGTTATTTATACTAAATGTGTAATGTATATATATATAGTATATGTAGTGTAGGTATGTGTGTGTTGTCGTGTTTTGTGTTTGTCTTCGTTTTTTTTCGTATTAATAAATACAAACATCGGTTTGTCTAACGGAATCGAATATTTCCGTAATTTGATTAGGAACTCTGAAAGCTATTCCTCAAAACAATAAATGCCACAAATGCTTTTGATCATGTGACTGGATAACTTGCGGTGGGAATCTGTTCGTTACAGATGGTGGTTCACAGATTATGTTTGATGGCTTTATTAGAGTAGATATAGCATGTCATTTAAGAGGAAAAGTCACTGAATCGGCAACTATTTCTCTTACTCTTAATCTCGTTTGTTTATATATATATATATACTATATATATATATATATATATATATATATAATTATATATATATACTATATATAATATTATCTTATATATGTATATATATATATTTGTATATATTATGTTATATTTAGTTGTAGTATATGAGTATATATAGTATATATTTATATATATCGCAACCGTGTGGACCATATATTCCGTACTTTCCCATAATTAGATTGCTTCATCTTTACCTTGAAACTTCCACCTTTGCATACTATTTGAAGAGTGCACTTATTCGACCATGTTGAAGACTAGATGGCATCTCAGCCCTTTAACTCTGGCAGTATTGTTTTCACCCTTGAACTTTCAAAGTTTTCAAATCTATCCTCAATAGAAATATTCGGAAAATAGTTCATTCTTCTAATATTATCTCAGATCATCAGTTCGGTTTCTGTAAGGTACTCTCGACTAATGATCATTACCATTTCTTTAACTTTTGGTTCACTGTACTTGGACATTTCAGTGAATGATTTTTCTGTGGTGCTGAATAAATAAAATCCAAATTTCCTTCTTTCGGAACCAAACTTTCTTTTTGGTTTCCTTTTCTGTCTCTCTATGCTGTTGTAAACTTACTCCGTTATTATTTGTGAGTGGTTTTTTTTTCCAATACTCTCTATCTACATTTCATCAGTCACCATTTATATGTTATTTCACCACTTAAACACTGTTATGCTGATGCCTCCCCCTTCAATTCTCCTTTCATTTCAAAGATCGTTCAACATATTCATAATTAGTGGATGCTATGGGAGAATGGCTTTGGAGCACCTGATCTTATGTCTCTTTTATATTTCAACTTTAGGGCAGAGGAAACAGCTATTTTAATGCCTCAACCAGTCAATTTCTTTATCTATCTACTTGACATAATCTTCCACCCAATTAAAATATATTTGATGAAATCAAGCAACTCAAACCTCCCTCTGTCCTCAACATTCTTGGTATTTTCTTTTCTCGCTATCTTTTTTAGGGAAATGCCATTGTTTCTCTCATTACACAAGCTTCTAAGATGTTTTCGTGTCCTGAACAAATCTACAGAGCCTTTAAAAATTTTCATGTATGCTTCATTTTCAGCTCTGATATCTCTATTCTAAAAGTATTTTGCTCCGATTCCGAATCCACCATTTTAAAATGGTTTGACTCTGCTACGTTAATAATTTTAAAATTATCCTGCTCAGGCTTCAGCTCAGGTAAGCTTTATTTTCACTTACAACACTTACAATGACAAATGTGAAATGTATTTTCTTTTGTTTTTGTTCTTGTCATTGTTACACCCAATTTTACTTGCTTCCATCCAGCCCTGCATCCTTGATTCCGAGATGCCATCAGATCTTTCACACACCACCTCAGCTGTTTGTTCTATATAGGGTTGCTTCCGTCCTTGCAGTGAGTCTATGCATAGCATTTTTATGGTGGCCACTCACTCATACATTTCACATTGAAAAGGTAGAGTTTAATACACTTCTACCCATCGTCTCTCCTAATCTCACTAGCACTTCCTAGAGACTTTTCTAGTCGTCGAATATTGTATCACTTTTCTATTCAATTACTAATGCAACATTACACTGCTTTCCTGACTGCTCTAGGCTACATATCTTTAACAGAATAAAATTTGTGGCTTGTACTTCCAAACAGTTTCATTATTTCTCTCTCCAGTTCTTATAGATACCAGAATTTACTCCTATGCTCATTCTTTCATATATTCTACAGACAAAGTTTCGTAAATTCTTCCATCTTTAATTATTCAAATCTCTTTTGACTTGCAACTTTCAAACACGATTCCTGGTCATGACGGTGTTAAATTTTTGGTTGATTTAACTGTCTCTTTCAATTAACTGCGGTAATTTTGTGTGGGTTTTCTATCGTTTTTATAATAGTATATATATATATATATATATATTTATATATATATAATATATATAGTATAATATAATATAATATAGTATATAATATAATTCTTGATGTCATATATATATATTATATATATATAATATATTATATATATATAATATATATTTATATATATATATATTATATATATAATATAATATATATAATATATTATAATATATAATATATAGTATATATATATATAATATATATATATATATATTATAATATATTATATATGTAATTATTAATTATATATTGTAAGTGTATGATTTTTTGTTTATATGATTGGTATTTATATTATTATATATATATATATATATATAATATATATTATATTAGGTTTAATATTATATATGGTTATTATATTGTTGTATGTTATAGTTGTATGATATATATATGGTTTTATGATTATATGGGTGTGTGTAGGTATGTGTGTGTGTGTGTGGTGTGTGTGTGTGGTGTGTGTGTGTGTGCTGAGGTGTTGTGTGTGTTGTAGATGTGTGTGTGTGTGGTGTTAATGAAATCGAGGATGATGATATTTTTGACATATAAAAATTTTAAACTTTGATGACAAAATGGCATTTTTAATTAAACCTCTGAGGTATGTATTTACTAATCATTCATGATCCGTTAAAAATTTGGCAATTTACTAATACAAAAAAGAAGTGTCAGAAAGAAGACAGTTTTGTAGCGCTTGATCGCATTACCAGGATGCAGAACGAAAGTTCAACTCGTCATACATCCCATCAATCATTATCCTCCATATTCACCCATTTATAGGAAGAGGTTAAAACAGGTCGTCTAATATCTGAATCTAATTAAAATAAACATATTTTATAAATAGAATTTTCTTTCCATTTTCATCATTAAGTCTAGCGAATTTTTATATATATCTTACGGTACTATGTTTGTGCCGCTGAACAAACTTTCCCTCGGAACACATTTGAATGAACAAGCTAGATAATGGTGAACAAAATGGACACAGCATGAGACATTTTTCCTCATTTATCTTCAACAATTCGAGAGGATTTGCTTCATTATGTGCACTTTTTGTTCAAAATATTTTCCAAGCTTTATTTTTGTCTTCAGTGACTTGTCGCTGAAGACAAAAATACTGCTTAATGCCTAGAGAGAATTCAGTGCGTTAGTTACTAGTAGATATTGAATGTGGGTGTTTTTTTTGTCTGGATTTTCAAAGATGGTTCTCAAATGCTTTTTTGATAAATTTTCCTATTTAACTATAATTTCTTCATTCAGTCTTTGAAAACAGTTTCTATAATATTGTCTTTCACCACTGCCATCACGGAAAAAAATGAAGTGAATAACTTGGATTTGTATTGCGAATTTCAGGGAAGTTGCTATAGACTGTAAAAATTTAAACTAGCTGTTAATATGGAAGTGTTAAATTAAAAATCCAATTTACTTCTGAGCACTTCTTTCATTTAGTTATTATTTTGTAATGATTTGTAGACGGTTCGGGAATTTTGCAATGTACAGGAATATTGGTGGTGTTCAGTGTTTGCATCTCGGTTGTTTGGGTGCATGGTGGAGCCGGTTCACAATAGCTATTCTAATAGTGAAAGAACATCTGCAATCGAAGCTTTAGTATGACTCAGTCTATTAGTTATTTTTCATCAGAATATTCAATTCTGATCCCCTAATCATCGCGTGTTAGCACGGCCTGATTTATTCTCGGAACTGAACTTCAAAACAAGATTAAATTCTCATCCGCATCTAATGTGCGTTGTATTTGCAGTGTGCTATTTCATCTCGTCAAAGGTGTATTATTAGCATTCTTATTTAATATTTCGTTATAGAAGTTTTTCATTTAGCTTTCTTAGGCTATGTTGGATAGCCACAGAGTGATTGAAATGAGTTGTAACAATTAACACTTATAGTTAAAATACTTGTAACTGATTTCGGAGATGATAAACTTTCTCTTATTTATTTTTGGTAGCTTGTGAATAGTGAAATTTTCTTTAATTAGAGAGAGAAAATTTGTTTGGAGGTTTGTTTGATGATTTTGGTTACAGATAACTAGTGCCGTGGACACTTTGGTGTTTGGGTGTTGGTTGTTTTTTTGGTGGTTTTGGTGGTTGTTGGTTTGTTCTTGCAGCGGGCTTGGAGGGCCCTAATCTAGGGTGAGGGGGTGCACTCAATTAACGAAATAACGAATTTACAAATATGCCCATCTACCAATATTGGCATTATTAATTAATTAATATCACTAACATTAACCTCGATACATTAAAATTGCTACCTTCACTAACACTAGCACTGTTATCAATAATATATTATCACTAATACTAACACTCTTTGTTATCAATAACATATTATCACTAATTATTATTACTATCACAATCAATTTTAACATTATTTGCACTCAACACCTGTACAATATCCAAATGTACCCCTTGATGAGAAGAAAAACTAAACATCTGAGGGGGTTCCCAGTCCCTAGAAGGTGTTTGAAATAGCCCCTTTTCAATTTATTGATTCGAAGACCAACCTTTATTCAAACATTTGACTGTTCATATATAGTACAATTCACTTCATCCCCAGATAAGTCGGACCAGAGGTTTTGTCAGTGTATCAATGACGATTGTGAGGTTTAAACGGGCAGGATTGTTTTTAAGCCACTGACGCTGCTAGGCTTGTCGAGAGGATTTGTCTTGATAAAAGAATAAAGACATAATAAGTAATGAGAATAATATGGATATAATAATAATTATATAAATATGATAAGTAATAATATAATAAAATTTGTAATAAAAAATAATAATAAAAGATAAACATAATAATAATAATAATAATAATAATAATAATAATAATAATAATAATAATAATAATAATAATAATAATAATAATAATAATAATAATAATAATAATAATAATATCAAGTAATAAGTAATAATAAGTAATAATAATAATAATAATAATATATAAATGGAACGGTAATTATTTCTTCTTATATTAGATATTTTCATTATAGGTATAGAATATTAAAGAAATAATACCAACTTTAGTAAACATTTTTCCTTGACTCATTTCGGTATTCGGTCTTTCTTTTCATTTTGAAACTTCAAAACGAATCAAATGTACTTTTATCTCCATTTTACGCTTTTTCATACCTTTTTTTTACACATTTTTACAATCACCTCTTTTCATACTTTTTATCTCTAGAATTGCGTTGGTCGAACACCATTATCTTTCCGCACAACACCAGACTCCACCTGCAAGTCGTGTACCAGCACCACACCCCACCAGAAGTCATTTTTCCAAAGGAACCGTACCGCACCGCATTAGAATGCAGAAATTATGCTAGC
The DNA here is from genome assembly GCA_015478945.1 of Trachelipus rathkii. Taxonomy (NCBI): domain Eukaryota; kingdom Metazoa; phylum Arthropoda; class Malacostraca; order Isopoda; family Trachelipodidae; genus Trachelipus; species Trachelipus rathkii. Next base: position 31,020 of record JABUQX010069635.1, read on the forward strand.
CCCGCACCGAATTGTCAGTCAACCTTACTCTAGACTCTAGAGAGTGGACCATGTCATTTTCCTAAAACGGAGTTGAGATGGGTGACAGAACTTTTCAAGCAATTTTGGGGGTTGCAGCAACAGCTTAATTTTATCCATGATCTTGCAAACGGATCTCACTCTTAAATTATTTTCTTTTACAATAACTAATTAATTCGCTATAGGAAAATATTACTTTAAATTGGTATGGTGGTCTTATATTTATAACAATCTGTTCGGCAGCTTGAAATACTTAAATGCATTTTAAAAACACGCAAGAGAAGTTTTTAGGTCTCGGCTTTTACACACCGTATTATTTTTTTATTGAAATAATCATAAAATCCTATATTTGTGAAGAGCAAAGGGAGACTCTCAAATCACGTTTAAATTTATTGGATTTTGTTCATTCTCTGCAGGAGGTGAAGAGGGTCTGCCATTTTTCATCACTAGCTTTTATGGTAAAAAACAAAAACAAAAACACATATTACGTATTCATTAATTGCTTAACCAAATATTACCATAAGTGGATTACTGAAAATGTTGTCAAATGCATGAACTTGTCTGATGGCTGACTTGTGATGATTTTTATGTTTGTGGTTTGAAGTACGTATTATGATGAGTTGTTGGTTCCTTCTCTTTCAACATAAAACTTCAATAGGAAATAACGAGCACGCACGCACGCACGCACCTATATATACACACAAACAAACACACATATTATAATAATATATATATATATATATATATATATATATATATATATATATATATATATATATATATATATATATATATATATATATATATATATATATAACATGTATCATATAAATATTCAGACCCCATATCTTATATATACTTATATATATATATATATATCTTATATGTATGTATATATAATAATATAATAACATATATATATATATATCCAATAATAACAATAATAATATATATATATACAGTAATAATAATATATGCTGCTGTATGTATATGTAATGTATATAATATACAGAGATATAGGCTATCAGGAAGTACCCAGTGAGAAGGTACGGAATAATGGTAATTAAAAAACACACAATGCACTGCTAGTGTATTGTCCCTGAAAATATTTTTCTCACATTTTAACACGCCTGGAAATATTACACGATCGACGACAGCTATCCTTTCAACACCTCAACATTAGGTTCCTTTAAATAATTAAGGCACATGCAAAACACACACTTACGCACATCGCACACGCACACAAACACACACACACACTTACACTTTTTATAATAATAATATTATATATATATATATATATATATATATATCTTTATAATATATATATATATATATATATATATACCATATATATATACATATATATATATATAACATATGTAACCAACATATACAAGTGTTTACGAAATAGGGGGACAAATTTGGAGGATATTATCTTTGTACCATTATAAGCGTTTGTC
>JABUQX010069635.1:37500-41851 GCA_015478945.1 Trachelipus rathkii
TGTGTGTGAAAGATTGTAAGCATATTTACGGATATGTTCAATTATACATATATGAATAATAGTGCGTAAGTATTGATTTACCTAACATCTAAAAACATGTTTATGTATGTATGTATGTATGTATGTATGTATGTATGTATGTATGTATGTATGTATGTATGTATGTATGTATGTATGTATGTATGTATGTATATGAATGTATGTATGTATGTATGTATGTATGTATGTATGTATGTATTTGAATATACAAAATTTAATTTGGGATGCGGGCTTCTGAAAAAATGTGTCTAAAAACAGCTGTGGCTAACTTCGATGTTTAATTTGCATATAAATAAATATATAATCATTCTCCAATGAGGGTTCTGCAAGGTCTCAATTACTTGTCTTACAAACATATTAATATAACAACTACACAAAATTTCACTTGTTTATTTATTGATTCTGTCAGTTACTCTGTTTGTTTGTTACTATTATACCGTTTAAAGCTCAAATGTCGTACTTGCGTCTGTTTTTTTGCCTCTTTAATAATTTGGTACTTTTTTTTGGTACTTTTTTTATTATATATTACTCCTTATACGGGCTAAAAGAAAGAACTCTTTTGTATAATCAATTTGCTTCGGAACATCAATTCATTATTAATCCTTCCTCTTTGTCCTTGTGCCATTCGATGACGTCATTAATTACGTCATTATTTCACTCCTTTTTTTTAACATTACGATATTAGTTCATTGTTTCAGTCATTGTTGTAAAGCCGCATTGGCGTCCTATAGTCTGTTCTGAGGAAAAAGATTTCTATCGCTTTCATAAATATAAAATAATTGCTACCGGTGTCTAAAATTTTCTGTCATGAATATTTTAATATATTCTTACATTTGTGTAACTTATTTAATTAAAAATTGTCATTTAACTAACTGTATAATAAAGTGAATTATGTCATAGTACAATACAAGAGAGGTATGTCGGGTTATGATTAATATCATTTCGGTAAGTACTTCCATATTAAAAAAAATGTGTTAATAGCAAGTAGCATATATATATATATATATATATATATATATATATATATATATATATATATATATATATATATATATATAATAAATTAACCACGTAGCAATATACTATATATAATAATAATATATATATATATGTAATAACCCTTTGATGAGTTAATACAGTGATAACTTCTTTGTTTGTATATCATATATCATAATAATATATATGTATATAACATAATAACCAACCTTCTTTATAACATAATATATATATATATATATATATATATATATATATATATAATAATATATATATTTATATATATATATAATATATATATGCTAGCATATATACTTTATATAACATATAGCCAATAATAACATACTGCATAATATACTGTATATATATATATAAATAATAGCCAACTATATATATATATATATATATATATATATATACTCACTATATATATATATATATACTCACTCTTTATATATATATATATATATATGTGTGTGTGTGTCTTGTTATTGTTATTGTTATTGTATTAAAATTTAAGTAAAATAATAGTATTAATGATAATGACTTTGGCAAACAAAGTAATAATAATAATTATATTGCAATTAAATAATAATAATAATAATAATAATAATAATAATAATAATAATAATAATAATAATAATAATAATAATAATAATAATAATAATAATAATAATAATAATAATAATTTATAATATTATTTGATTCGTCAAACTTTGATTTCAGTTTGTTTAATTCTGTCAGCAACGTCATCAAAGATCTTCTCCACTCTCTCATTTACAAAAGAATAAACCGCTTAAAGATTTTAAGGCAACAATTAGTTTAAATCTTTGCGCTACATGATCAATATATTGGGTAGAAATATGATTGTGATAGTTAAAACAAAAACGACCAAAATATTCTTCTTCTTCTTCTTCTTCTTCTTCTTCTTCTTCTTCTTCTTCTTCTTCTTCTTCTTCTTCTTCTTCTTCTTCTTCTTCTTCTTCTTCTTCTTCTTTTTCTTTTTTCTTTTTCTTTTTCTCTTTCTTTTTCTTTTTACTTTTTCTTATTCGAAACAACTGGTTTTTCTTCTTCTTTTCTTATTGTCTCTTCTTCTTCTTTTCTTCTTATTTTTTCTTCTTCTTCTTCTTCTTTTTTTCACATGATTCTTCTTTTTCTTCTTCACATGATTCTTCTTTTTCTTCTTCACATGATTCTTCTTTTTCTTCTTCACATGATTCTTCTTTTCTTTTCTTTTTCTTTCTCCTCCCTCCTCCTCCTCCTCCTCCCCTCCTCCTCCTCCTCTCTCTGTCTGTCTCTGTCTCTGCTCTCTGTCTACTCTCTCTCTACTGTCTGTCTCTGTCTGTCTGTCTCTGTCTCTCTCTCTCTCTCTCTCTCTCTCTCTCTCTCTCTCTCTCTCTCTCTCTCTCTCTCTCTCTCTCTCTCTCTCTCTCTCTTTATTTATATATATATATATATATGTATATATATATATTTCTATATATATATAAAATATATATATATATATATATATATCTATATATAACAGATTTATCTATATAATATTTCTTCATCTTCAAATATGCTCTTATTGTATATAAATATGTATTATATATGTATATATATCTTTATATATATATATATATATATATATATCCTCATATATATATATGCAGCAATAATACTTGCCAATTACTATACATAAAGACCTATAAATATACAAAAACATTTACTATTCTATAAGCATCTATATACATATATATATATGTATATATATATATATATATATAACTGAAAAAAAAGCATTTTAAAAAATAATAATGACAGTGCGCTAACTCAACCCTGGACAGTTCTGGCATTCCCTCCTCCTCCTCCTTCTCCTCTCAGGTGTCCTATGCCTTTGCCTGTGGAGTCCCACATTCCGATCAGATTGCATAGACCACGGGAAATCGTGAACGTCAGGAGGAGTGGGTGGCCGGATGTGTTTCCTCCCCGAGTTTTGAGGGGTATTGCTTCCACGTACTTCTATCCGTCCCTCGTTCAACGCTATATTCTCTAGGTACCAATACTAACACTTTCCTCAGTGTTTGGAAACACGCACATGTCAACCTATTCCGAAAAAAGGAAACCTTCTGATCCTTCTAACTATCGCCCTATAGCTCTTGCTTGTATTCATCTAAGGTCTTTGAAACTCTTCTCAACTCTCACTTCTTAGATCATCTGGAATCTCATTCACTTCTTTCCGATCCCGCCAGTACGGCTTTCGGCGCTCAGTCTACTAGCGATAATGGCTTCTATCTTTACTGATTTATGGTTTCGCCTAGGAATACGGGAGACTTGCGTGGTGGCGCTTACTTATGTCCAAAGATTTTGACCGGGTATGGCACGTGTCACTGCTCAAGCTCCCCTGCTTTGGGTTTCCTCCTTCTCTTTGTTTACTTATTGTCTATTTTTCTTTCAAATCGCTCAATAACGGCGAAACTTTGTTGTTGATGGGGCGACTTCTTCTTCCTTTTTCTGCCGGTAATAGTGGTGTTCCTCAGGAGGTTCTGTCTTATCTCTACTTTATTCCTACTTTTCATTATGATCTTCTCACCTGCACCTATTCTATTCACTCATATGCCGATGGCTGACCCTTCTTCTTCCAACTCATTATAATTCTTATACGCTTCTTTTAATTCACAGAATTTACTCCGTCTTAATCTTTTCAAATTCTATTCTCGCTGATCTGGATAAAATTTCCGGGTGGGGTCGTCTGAACCTTTATTAAATTCAATTCTTTAAAAGCTCAACTTCTACAAATCTCCTCTCTAAGACACCTTCTAGACTTTCTATCTCTTTCGACGGTTCTCGTCTCTCCTGTCGACAATATAAACATCCTTGCCTTAGCATAAACAAAAAAATGTCTTGGAAACCTCACATCACAACGGTTGCTAAAGCGGCCTCAAAGAAACTGGAGGAGTTCTGTTGGAGCTACGGGAACTTTTTTTTCCTCTTCACAGTTACTCAGTTATACAAGACTCCATCCGCCCTTGGCCAGCCAATTGCCCTGCTCTCATATCTGGGGGCTCAGGTTTCACCCGGCTTTTGGATGGGGTCGAGTCAAAGGCAAAAGAAGACATCAGCTGTCTGTTTGCTTTCTAATACTTGACCTATCTTTGCACGGCGCGGTGCTTTATCTCTTTCTATAGGTACCGTAGCGGCAAGTAAGTGCTCGAGAGAACTTTCCACTCGCGTACCACCTGCTAGACCCCTTCCCTACTTGCTTTACAAGGGTGCTGTGTCGGCTTTATGAGTTTTGTGTTTACGCGTTTGACCACCACCTTACTTATTTGTT
>JABUQX010069636.1:0-2500 GCA_015478945.1 Trachelipus rathkii
AAAAGGAGAGATATAACTTACCCTAGCAGACCATAATTTGGAGACGAATTATATTTGGTCTCCATTGGTAATTTTGGAAATTGTACTTAGTTATATAGGACAATTTACCCCCCCAGAATAAACAGCGAATCGCGACAAGGCGCTTTGCGAACATTGTAATTATTATCCTTATCATAGTAAGCAAAGTTGCCGCTTGTGAAGAGTATCTAATATTTGAATTTATATATAATAATATATATATTAATTATTATATATATATTATATATAATATATATTAATATATATATATTATATATATTAATTTATATATATATATTATATATTATATTATTATATATATATATATTATATATATTAGTATTATATATATTATATTAATATATATATATATATATATATAATATATATTATATATATTGAATATATAATATATATTATATAATTATATATTACTATATATAGTATATATATATTTAATATATATATTATATTTATAATATTAATATATATATATATATATATATATATATTATCTATATATATATTATATATTAACATAAAATATATCTTATATATATAATTAATATATATTAATATTAATATATATATAATTAATATTACTATTATATTAATTAATATTATATTATTACTATTAATAATTATAATATATATTTATAATTATATATATTATTATATATATATTATATCGGTGTATATATTCTAATATTATTAATATATTAATATAAGTATATAGTTTAGGGGATGTAATATCCGTACAACAATATAGAATCACTTGAACCACCTACCTAGCCCTTTTTCGACCGTATATTATTTACGCCACCTGACCTATATACCTGACCTTTGACTTTGACTAATTCCTGGACTCCTTCATTTAGGGCCTTGACCTTGAACCTGACAATTGATTTGCTACTAGTATCAATGTACCTTATTTGACCTTGACTACTTTTTTGACCTTGACCTTTTATTTGACAATAAATAATTTGAGATATTTTTTTATACTTGTCCGATTTTTTGACCTTGACATTTTTTGACCTTGAACTTTTTTGACTCACCTTTAAATAGACCATTTTTTTGGCAATCCTCCTTTAAATTTTTTGGCAGCCCTAATTTTTGGTCAAACCTTCATTATAATAATTTTTATTTGGCAACCTTTACTCCTATATTTTTATTTTCTAGGCAATCCCTCTAAATTTATTGCAACCTTCGATAAGAAGGGTTGCGCAAAAATCGGTTTGCTAGTAAGCAACGTTGTAAGTTATATTGACCCTCCTATATTTATATTACGTAGGCCTCAATAACCCCTATATTTTCTTTCGATACCTATTAATATATTCGGGTCATAATTTTGCCCTAACTGGTAATTTAATTGATCTCATTTGTCGTATGGTAGGGTAATTTAGCCCTGAGATACCTGTGAAGGGTATTATCGTAATTAACACTTATCTTACACTCGATTAGCGTATCTGTGCGCTACACGTACCATAAACAATCAATATTATTATTTATAATATTTAGTACCTCTTGACAGATACTCAATGGGTTCATATCTTTGACTCTACATAGTATTATAATATTTTTTATTTGTACTTTTACTAAATTCGGGTCAATTTTTGACCCACGTGTAGTTATAATTCTATATTTATCTGTCCTCTTATATAATCTCTTTTTAGGGCTAGTCCACTTTTGATGTCTATAAACCTTATGTTTGTAACTAAATGATTCATTTCTATAGTCTTGACCTTTTAAGCAGATATATGTTAAGGGAAATGCACTGAAATCATAAATTTGATATTGGGGGATGCAACATCCTTATATTTTAGGCGACCCGCGTAACACGTCAAGATATTGTTTTATATTTGAATGGACTCTCCTCACTCAAGTTGAGATTTTCCGCTATATATCACCCTCGCTTTTAAAAAGGCTTTTCCCATTTAATTGTTGCTCACAACATTGCATAAGCATGTTATTAGGATCTATGTTCTTATTGCTATAAAGAATCTAATTACAAAAATTCCAACCATCATCAGCAACACAACTGTTTCAATCACAAAACACAAACTCAAATAATATTTAAGCGTAATTGGTTGACCCTTGAGTGTATGTAAAACAATATCTCGGAATTTTTTTCCCCATAAGTTTTTTTTTTTTTTTTTATTTCTCTACCCACACACACACACCTTAGTATTGCTGACGTAACACTTGTCACTATGTGGCCAATACTATACATACTCATTACGTTGGTAATTTTGAGTGATAGTCAACTTGTAATCACTCAATCATCATTGATCGTTATGTAATACACTATTCAACCGTAAGCTCATCTAGAAATATCTGCTTCTCTTACATATTTAAACTTAATAATCTCTCAGTTCGTTCATCAGTGTAACACTCTAACCGAAAAATTATAATCAATCCATTTATGACCTGTCTTCTCACATGGGTCAATTTTCTGGCTCCTACTCCGTATATTTATTATCGA
>JABUQX010069636.1:17500-29459 GCA_015478945.1 Trachelipus rathkii
ATAAAGATAATAGATTATTAATTTATTATTAATTTGAATGCCATTTGCTTAATGTACAAAATTAACTCATAATTATTATTTTCACTTAGTTTTTTTCTATGATAATGTTTTAGACATAACATAGTAAATTTATAAAGCGAAATTCGCGTCTTTTTTAATAATATGATTTCAAATAAATTATTTTATTAGAGTTTTAGAAATTCTTGAAAAGAGAGATAACAAAGAGATTAGATATTATAATATATATATATATATATATTAATTGTATTTTATTATAATAGGATATGTATAACTACTGGTGGTTAAGTATATTTATATATATGTGGGTATATTATTATAATATATTATATATATATATTTTATATATATATATATATTTATCTTTATATATTATTATATTTATAATATTTAATTATTTATTCATGTTATGATCATCTAAATATATAATATATAATTTTAAATTGAACCTTATAATAAGTATATTAGATAGTATCGGGACTCATATATATATTATTAATTATTATATTAATAAGGTTATATCTTAATATTAGAATATCGCATAGTTATATGTTATATATATACCATATTATATTATATATATATATACGAATCTACTGGAGTACAGTTTTAATATTTATATTATTATAGTTTGAAATGATAAATTGCTAATTCTTTTAGTATGTATTTATTATATCGAGTAGAAATTTTTTCCAAACAAATCTAATGACAAGAATTGTATTTCGTGTAAAATCATTCACCAGTAATTTGAATTGCTCTTTATAATAACTTTTATTTTTGTGTTTGTTTTGAGATTTTTCAATACGCAGGTTTTATTTCTAGATAACATTCATTAACAGAAAATTTTGTCTAGAGACATTATAAAGTGAAATATTGGTTTGTTCGGGAGATTGAAACATGCTTTGATGAGTACTCTCTTCACACTCAGGAATTATTGCTTACCTTATAACTAGCTTTTTCAACAATGCTTGTGGGTTTGTTTTGATAAACTTTATAGAATCTAATAAGCCAGGGATATTAATAGAAGTAATAAATGATCGTAGGAAGAGCGCCGCGATTCATTAGTGCGATATAACATCACCGGAGGAAGTATTTGAAAGTTAAATTCACAGGGTAAAACTACTAATATCAGTCATCTTATGGTAATATTGGTGATTTGTATCGAGGGGAGTTATTCCTCCGCCCTCTCTTAATATAGATAATATATATGGATATAATACGTATTACTATACATACCCTCTTGTCTACTACCGTCTGAGCTATCGAGCCCTATATTATAATATAAAATTATTTATCCTATTTATATTATAAACTAAATAATTATATTTACCAAAATTATTATTAAGTTATTATAAGAGAAACTTGTCGTGTATATATATATTAATATTTAATATTATAAATGTTTTATATTTTATTATTAACTCATTTAGATGTTTAGGTTATTATATTGAGGTTGGGGAGAGTAAGAAGATTAGAAGTTGTAGAAAGTGGAGTAGAGAAGAGAGAGGGTAGAGGGAAGATAAGGGAATAAGGGTAATTAATATAGTATAAGAGGCGGTGATGATGACGTATATAATAGTATAAAATATTATGAAGGGGGGACTGTGAGATATTATTAAATAGGTAAAGGTAAGAGAGAGATTTACTTGAGTAGGAGCGGTAAATAGATATATAATATATATGAATATTATATTATATTTTAAGGGATACTATATATATATATATAGAGGGGTATATATATGTTTTATGGCAAGTATTGCAGGGGATGTGTTATATATATGATATATAGTATTATATAAAGTATATAATATTATAATATATATAGATATATTAGTATATATATAATATATATATATCTATATAGTGTATATTATAATATTATATATATATATAATATAAATATAATATATATATAGTATATTCATAATATATATTATATAATGGTATAATCATATATAAATATTATAATATATATATTCATATATTATATATATATATAGTGTTATTGTAATATATATTATATATATCTATATATATATATAATAATATTATATAATATATATATATTATATATATAATGCATATATAAATATATGTATAAATATATATAGTATATATAGATATATGATATATTATATAATATATTTGATATTATATATAATATAATATAATGAATATATATATATTATTATATAATTATTAATATATATTCTAATGTATATATTATTGTATATTAGTATATATATATAATATATATAAATTTTATATAATATATATATATATATTATTTATATATAATAATATATATACTAAATATATATTATTATATATATTATATATTATTATTATATTATATATATATATATGTTTATTTATATATATATATTAATATAGTATATTTATTATAGATATATTTTTTTTAATTAAAATCAAAATAATGTTGAAGAAATATAAAATTAAATTTAACCTTATTTACATATATTTATATAAATATAATATTATATATATATATAGTATAATAATATAATGAATATTATATATATAATATATATATATATCTATATATTTGGCCTATAATTATCACAAACGTCGAAATATGAAAAGTATAGTCTCTTCTATTTAATAAAATTTAGTTAGTATGTAAATTATGGAGATTTGTGTTTTGGTTAGCAAAAGTTTTCATCAACTTCTCCTCCAAGAACATTAAGGCTGTGCAACTTATTCTTCGAAATCAGTTAATATGGGCATAAAATAACGTTTTGTTTTCTCTTGTGAAGATAGACATTAATAATATATAAAAGTAGTGGTATATATTTTATATATTATATATAATATAATAATATATATATTATAAAGTATATATATATTTATAATATATATATATAGTTATATATAGTTATTATATTTATTATTATAATAGTATAATATATATACTATATATTTATTAGTATTAAATAAATTATATATATATTGATATATTAGTATATATATATATATAGTATATATATTATATTATATAGTAATAGTATTATATATTTATATATATTAGATATAGTGTATATATTATATATATATATATATATATATATATTAATAATAGTACACTAATTTATTATATATATATATATGATAGTAATAATATATATATCTATATGTGTATATATAATATGTATATATATAGAATATTATATATATGATATATATATTAATATATGTATATATATATATATATATATTAATAAATAATATATATATATATTATTGTATATATATAAACCATATTATATAGTCATATATATAAATGTATAATATATATAGCAATGTTATAGTATATATATATATACTGTATATGATATATATATATAAGTATATTTTATATAAGATATCTATAATATAGTATATATAAGATTATTATGTATATATAAGTATATATATTATTATATATAGTAATATATATATATATATATTATATCGTGTTATTATAATACTTATTATATATTAATATGTATAATATTATATATATATATATATATTTTATATTGTATAATATAATATAATATATATATATATATATAGTATATATATATATATAAATATATATATAATAAGAAATATATATATATATTATAATGTAGTATAACTTTATATATATAATATTATTATATATATATAATATTGTTATATATATATATTATAGTATATAATAATATTATATTTATATATAATATTATAATAGTTATATATATATATATTGTAATATAGTATATTTACTAGTATAAGTATATATATATATTATAGGTATATTATATTAATATAATATAGTTATATATATTATATAAATTTATATATATATATTATATATAGTTAATATATATATATATATTATATAGTATATATATATATATATATAGTTATATATATTAGTATATATAGTTAAATTTATATATAGTAATATATAGTAATATATATATATATTATATTATATGTATATTAGTAATATATTATGATATATATATATATAGTAGTATATAGTATATATAAATATATATATTAAAATATATATATATAATATAATATATATTATATGTTATTTAAAATATATATATATATATATATTTTATATAGTATATATATATATAATATATAGTAATATATATTATATCTATATTTTATATATAATATTATATTATTAATATATATATATATAATATATATATATATATAAATATTGGTTACTGGGGAAATAATAATGAAAATAATGTTTACGGGGATTGAATATAGTCATTTTTAAGACTTATTTGAAATTAAAAAATAAACTTAATTAACACTAACTCACTTATATATATATATATTATATATATTATATATAGTATATATATATATATATATATATATAATATTATAGTATATATATAATATTAGTATATATAATATATATTATTATATATATATTATTATATATTATATATATATATATTTATATATTATATATATATATAAATACATATAGTATATAGTATATAATAGTATAACTACTACCTTATTCCTACAAATGTATTATATATATATATAATATCTATATATATATATATTATATGTATATTTATAATATTAATAATATAGTGTATATATATATATAAATGAACTTGGCCTCTCAATTATCCAAATTTTTGATATAAAGTTAAAATATATAACTGCATGATTTACGAAAGGGAATATTTAGAATTTAATATTGAAAGTTTAGGACCTACACTAACATTCTCATGGAAAGTTAGCATGTTAAAGAAGGATATAATTTATAATATATTTCTTCTTTAACTTTCTCCTGTTACTTGCAAACTTTCAGAATTTATCTCTTAAAGGTAAACTACATGATATATATATATACTATATATATATATCATATTATATATTATATAATATATAATAGTATATATAGATATATATATTAATAGTATACTATTATATATATATATATATTATATAATACGTATATATATATATATTATAGTATATATATTTTTAAAATATATATTTGTAAATATATATTGAAATATATCCAGATAGAAATATAAAAATAGTATAAATCATATATATAGATATATATTATATTATATATATTATTATAGTATATAAATAATAATATATTAGTATGATAATATAATATTACGAGGGAAGATTCTTTACTTTTGCAGTTAATAAATTAATCACTAAATCAAATAATAAGGACAGGTATATAATGTGGTTTGTCTTTTTATTTTTTGTTTAATATCCATTTTTTTTGTTGTTTGTCACCCGTTTAACGAGAACAAGCCTAAACCGTCGGCCAATAATAAAAGAAGCAAACGAATAAGTTTTTTTATTTCGTGAGTTTGCGCATTAATTATATATTTTCAGCAAGTTTGAATAGTGTTACCACAAATTGCCTCATGATACGCTCATGAGAGAACGTTTGGTTACACTTACAAACATACTTTTATATGTTTTAAATATTTTATTACATTTTATTTAATTTATAATTTTATATGGACCTATGGACCTACGCTCAATATAGCGTATGGTACACTTGTGGCCCAGAGCAAGCAAGAACACCCAGCCTTACCTACATTAATTTATATTATATATTTTCATACTACAGAGAAGAAAATAATATTTACCCTTTTTTCTTTCTCTTAAAAATTAATGTTCTTACCAAAATTATTTTTAAAAAACATTCATAGTACGATGGATTGTTCCGTAGAGTTTTATCCTCTTATACGCATAAATCTGTCAACAATTTTTTTGGTGTAATAGCTCGGTCTTTATTCCTGCACGTCTCATGAATGAAGTCAGACGTCTGTTTCGAGATTAGGGTATAAGCTCCTCCCACTTTACTTTGCCAACAGAACAAAAATTTCTTTCTTTTGTTTATTTACGATAATTTAAAGTGTTTCTATTCTAGCTTGACACCTTAGAACTCTTGCTACCTTATTTTAGAATATTATAGAATATTTTTAACCGAATAGATTTTCCTATCGACATATGAAATAAGAGTCATATGTTAATTGATATTATAGAATAAAAATATGCATTTATTACAACTCCCTCTGAGATGAAACTTCATTGTCTACTTCTTAAAATTAACAAATAAAATACACAAATTTTAACAAAAGAGTTTCCAAGCATGCATATCTTCTTTAGATCCAAAGTCTTCACAACAGAAAATTCATTAACATTAACATTCATTAAGTTACAAATTTCTTTCCTTTAAAAAGGAATTTTTACTACCTAGTTTAGCGGCAGATCTGTAAAGATGCCCGCTTTGCAAACATTTATTTATGTTGCACATTTTAACTCTCTGTCCCTCGACTTGGGGGAAAAAGCAGTAAGAATCAGATGGGGCACATTAATTCTTCGCGTCTTAAATACATTTTCTCTCTGAGTTTTAATATATACAGGAAAGTTTACTTCCAATTACAAGCGATTCTTATAATTATTATATGACAAGCAAATTTATCCCGTTTTATTATTATTCACAATACTCTCAAAAAAGAAGTAGTTCCAATGTAATCAATATTCTTAATTAAGAATCATTTCAAACTTAAACCAGCACTTATAAAATACCTTACCTCTTGAATTATATTTTAATTTTATTAATTAGGATCAATTATGATTCTTAAATAAGAAACTTTACAAGAGATCCTTTATAGGGACATGAATATTTGTGATGATATTCACCTCGTCTCAACCTAATCAAGATGTTCTAGCCCTCTAGGGGCATGGTTAGACTCTTTGTAGGAGAACCTTTTGTGCTAGGAGCAATTAGGAAACGTGACTTTTATGTTATATTATACGATGTTATGTTGTATATGTTTTATTGAGGTGTGGGTATTGAAATTTGTGTACTAATACATCATGCCGCAAACCATATTGACATAATTACAAAAAAAACTCCTTCAAACGGCAATTTTTGGTATCCATTCAGAAAGTCAGTTCGGAGGTTTAGGCTTCGTTTTCAAACTTCTGTTTATACGCAAGTATCTTGGCGCGTAAAACGAACAATGAGTGTGAGGAAATAGCACTTTAGCCCACTGAGTAAAGCGTGAACTCATATATATAAATATATATATATATATATATAATATAATATACTATAATTATAATATAAATATATATATATATAATAAAATAATAATATATATATAATACATTATATATATATATATATATATATTATATATATATATATATATAATATATATATATTTCTAATATAAATATACATTAATATACTATAAATAAAAATATATCACATATATATATATATATATATATATATATATATATATATATATATATATATATAATATATAATATATATATATATATATATAATATATAATATATAATATTATATAATATATATATATATAATATAACGGCTACATAATAGCAATGATAATAATAATAATAATATAAAGAGAACAATATGGATAAGAAATAATAATTAGAATGAATGATTAAGATGAATAGATTAAAATTATGTAGAATTTATTAGAGTAGATTGTAGGAATAGATGAATGTGTAATGAATGAGTAATGAATGTGAATATCTAATGTATGTGAATGAGTAAGGAATATAGAGATAAGGTGAATAATGAATGTGATAGAGTGAGATAATAAGGAGATGAGATAATAGATGAGTTGAATAATAGAGTAATGATAATAAGAAGTAGATAATGAGAAATACTGAATGAATAATACTGTAGATGAATAATAGATGAGAGAATAAACTAATAATAATAATAATAATAATAATAATAATAATAATAATAATAATAATAAAATAAGTAATAATAATAATAATATAATAATAATAATACAATATAATAATAAAAAATAATTATTAGTAATTGTCAATAATTAATAATATAATAATAAATTAAATAATAAAATAATAATAATAATAATAATAATAATAATAAAAAATTATAATAATATAATAATAATAGTAATAATAATATAAAATAATAATAATAATAATAATAATAATAATAATAATTAATAATAATAATAATAATAATAATATATTATTATTATTATTATTATTATTATTATTATATAATAATAATAATAATAAGATAATTAATATTTTATAAAGTGATCGAGGATTTTAACATTTTAATAAAATAATTATTGTAATTTGCGCTATTTAGTAATACTAATAATAAATAATAATAATAATAATAAAATAATAATAATAATAATAATAATAGATAATAATAATAAAAATAGATAAAAATTAATAATAATTAAAATGAATAATAATGAATAATAATAATAAAATAATAATAATGAATAATAATAAAATAATAATAATAATAATAATAATAATAATAATAATAATAATAATAATAATAATAATAATAATATAACAATAGTAATAGTCATAGCAATAGTTACAACAATAGCAACAACAACAATAGTAGCAATAAAATAATAATAATAATAATAATAATAATAATAATAATAATAATAATAATAATAATAATAATAATAATTTAATAATAATAATAATAATAATAATAATAATAATAATAACATAATAATAATAATAATAATAATAATAATAATAATAAAAAAATAAATAATTAATAATAATAATAATTAATAATAACAATAATAATAATAATAATAATAATAATAATAATAATAATAATAATAATAATAATAATAATAATAATAATAATAATAATAATAATAATAATAATAATAATCCCATGATAATGCAAATAATAACAACAATAATATAAATGACAATGACAACAACAGCAAAATTAATAATAATTATTATAATAATACCAGCCCTAATAAAATCAACAATAACCGCAACCCATAAACTATATACTAATACTCGTCATGACCATCGTGATATCATCGATATATTGCAAAATCAATTTCTTCTATAACAATGCCAAACATGATAATTATAGCTATAACTGTTTTTCAATAGCTTAGCACCCCTTCAATTTGTTCTTCTTTACGCTCTTGTGATATTATGCAAAACGATCTTGTTCGATCTTTATTCCAACTAAAAAAACTAAATATGCTTTATACGAATCTTAAACAGGCAGCTTTAAATCCAATTTCGTGGTGGAAGTTTTTAAAGCTATATTATATCGTCTCGCTTTCCATTAACGCTCACCTGACTTAATTCTATAGTTTCATGCTTTATACCTAATCAACTATTGTTATACTCTTCGTTCACAACTATTAAGTTGACTTCACTTTATTTATTTATTTTAAGCAAATCCTTCGCATAAATGACTGACAATACTTAAACCCCATACAAACTTCACTTTTTTACTTACCAGTTACACGGGACTTGGATTATAACTTGGAATTATAACTTCTGCTTCTCCTCAAGAATCTCTATGCATCAATAATTGTTTGATGCTTCGTTACAATTTAGTACAATTCAAACATTTGATTTCCACGGCAATTCTCACACAAAAAAAAGACGTCATCTTACAGCGAACTTCCTGACTTCAAAGATGTTTTAGTTCGTTGGTGGTTTATGTAAAGTCACCCTTTCACAAAATATATATATAATATATAAATATATATTATATAAGATATATTATATATAATATATTAATAATAAATATAAGTATATATATATATATAAAAATATTATAAGATAGATATAATTATATATATATATTATAATATACTATATATAAATATATATATATATATATATATATATATATATATATATAGTATATAATGATATATATATATATATATATATATATAATATAATATAATATAATATATATATATATATATAAAATATATATATATATAATATAAATTATATTAAAAGTGCTACTTAATATACTAGTTTGAATTATTTATTTATGTTTTCACCATGATATGTTTGTTAGGTCTAATTGTATGGGTCTTCACTCACTGTGCTAGAGCAATTTCGAAATTTAAAACTTTATGCACTTTGTATTTTTATTACATATAGGTAATTAGGAATTAAAACTTATATTAAAATGGTACTGTGACTAGTACGTCATCGACTACTAGAAGTGTAGGACTATGTCGCCGTTCAAAAAGGAAATCTACCAAATGTACAAAATCCTTCCGAAATCATATCTGAGTTACTTTAGAACGCATCAATTGAAAAGGTCGTTGAGAACGACGAAAGCTATTAAAACATGCGTTTATTGAGTTTTAAAGTTAGTACTAGTCCCAGTACCATTTTAATATAAGTTTTAATTCCTAATTAACTATATGTAATAAAAATACCAATGTGCATAAAAGTTTAAATTTCCGAAATATGCTCTAGCAGCAGTGAGTGAAGAAATAAACAATAGACTAACAAACCATTATATATATATATATATATATAATATATATATATATAATATATATATAATATATATATATATATATATATATATATATATATAATATAAATATATATATATATATTTATAAATATTACATATATAAATATATATATAAATATATATATATATATATATAATATATATATATATATATTATATATATATATATATATATATATATATATATATATATATATATATATATATATATATATTTATGAGGTTTTAATCGATTTTGCGAAAGCTTTTTAAGAAAAACTTTATTTATTAATTAAACCCGGGTGGGTTGTGCAATTTTTTTAAACAGGTTTTTTCTAGCCTTGAAACTAGGTGATTTGCTTCATAGCATAGGCATGATGGAACTGAATAGCTGGCTAACAGGAAACAAAAGTATTTAAAACTTAAACTTGAAGTCATTCAGATCACTTAAGTTAAACTGTGGCCTGTAGTTCTTTAATTGACTAGAACTAAACATTTTAAAATTAATCAGTAATTTTAGCATTTAGGTCAACTGACTGAATGAAATCACTAAATTAATTTATTTAAAAAATTATCCTGAATACCTTGATGGACTAATGACTTACAGGTTAAAAGATAAAACTGTATTCCCAGCCCATATGTTCAAAGAATCACTTCTATCAAAGTTAAGCCCAGATAAATGGTGGAATATTATGCATATTAATTTGAAAAAAATGTACTGATAAAAAAGTTACCAGATGGGTTTTGCCAGTTTTTGGCATCCTTACATTCATGCCCAGCCAGTTCTAGATCAATTGAAAGAATTTTCTCTACTTTTGGTCTTGTTTGGTCAAAAGTTTGAAATAGACTTGGGTCAGAAAAAGCTCAAAAACTTGTAAGGATATAAAGATATCTAAGACAGCCAGATAGTTACTAATAATGGGAAATAATATGGGAAATACAAATTTTACAAATAGTTTTATAGTTTATTGCATACTATATAAAATAATGGAAATTCAAAATATATGGTAGCAAATTTATAACCAAGGAGGAAAGAATTTTTACATTATTTACTTAAAATTTTTTTTTATATTTAATAATTTTAATAAGGGAATATAGTTATTATCTTCTAGTCAATACCATTTAAAGATACATTCATTTGTAGTAAAATTTAAAAATTAATTTTTTAAATTCTCATTTATTTCAAATATTTAAAAAGTATATCAGTGAAAATCTTGAATAAAATGTAACTAGGCTCACAATAATAAAACAAAATAATGAAGTTGTTATTATTTCTGCATAATAGTATTTTTTAAAAATATCTTTCAAATTGTTGAAAATAATATCTAAATTAAAAAAAAAAACAAAAAAAAACACTTGCAGATGTGCTTTTTGGGTTTTATTAGGTAAGCTTTTTTGTTTATTTTTTTTTATGGGACGGGATTTTTTGTGGGGTTTTTTAATGCCAACCCTGCTTTTAAGTCTCCGTTCATCCTTATGCCAGACTGACAACTTTCCATTTTTTTCTTCCTGCACATGCAACTTTTAGTCTTCTTTTCTTCCTCCCTATGTATTTAAATA
>JABUQX010069637.1:0-38015 GCA_015478945.1 Trachelipus rathkii
GGGGGAGACGCACAAGGAGGGCCGGAAAAGGAAGGAAACCGTGGAACGGGGGACGGGAGGGGCAACAAGCGGGAAGGGGAGTCAGAAGAAGGAAAGACAGGACCGACAGAAGAGAGACAACAGGGCTGGAGAGGCGACGGGGGGGGGGGTAAACAGAGTACGGCGAAAAAGGGAGGGCAAACTACAGAGGGAAGACCAGGGACCGACTGAAAGGACCAACCGAAGTGGGCAAAGAGGGGAAGGAAAGAACGGAAAAGGGAAGATACACAAAGGGGGGACGCGGGGAACGTGGACCGGGGGGGAACAGCGGGAAGGGACGAGAGAAGGGGACGACAAGTGACCGAGGTGAAGAGAGCACAACAGATCAAAAGAGAGGACCGGGGGGGAGGACTCAAAGGAGGGGCCGGAAAAGGAAGGAAACCCTTCCGGGGACTGGAGGGGCAAACATCTGGAAGGGAGCAAGAAGGGAAGACAGGATCCGACAGAGAGAAACAAAAAGGGCGTGAGGGCGAGCGGGGGGGTAGACCAGAGGACGGCCGTACAAATGGATGGCAAGCAAGGAGGCCGAAGACATGGGACCGACGGAAGGACCAACCGAAAGAGGGGTCAAAAAGATGGGAAGGAAAAGGGAAATTTGGAATATAGCTTCAAGTGTGTACTCTTGTAACTTTTTACCTGGGGAGCAAAAGAAATTTAATATTTAATATAGAATGTACGACAGTGACCAATTAAGAGATCAACATATCAGTAAATATAACAATCTTTCGGTCACGACTTCAAATAGGTTCCTGACAAGTTAAGTAAACCTTTTAGCTTTTTTACCTGGAAGGGACAACAATCTTTCTTTGGCCCAAGGTGTAAAAATAGTAACCTACAAAAGAGAAAGCAGACATGTTTTATATGTCACGGTTTTTTTTGTAAGAACCCATCAGAACGTCTCATAAATTTATGTCAACCTGCATGATGTAAGAGAGTGACCTGCTGAAAAGTACCAACCTAAATTTAGGTCAAAATATTTGTAGGAAGAAACTAGAAAGTTAGAAATAGAGCATCTAATCGTTGTGACATTTGTAAATTTTTACCTGGGTGGCACAAGTTTTAAATTTTGATTTAGAATGTACACAGTGATCTTCTATTTGAGAGAATCCAACAGTATCAGTAATTATATTACATTTTTGTACGACTCAAGTAGTCTAAAGTAAAGTATAGGACTGTTTAACTTTTTACCTGAGGGGCAACGAATCTTTAATTTCATCACAGAGTGTAAAATAGTAACCTACAAAAGAGAAAAACATACATGTCTTTATATACTTCGTTTTTTGTAAGACCCATAGTTACGTCCTAAAATTTTATGTCAAACTGCATGATGTACGACAAGTGAACTACTTTACCATTCCAACCTATATAAGGGTAGGAATAGAAATTGAATGAAAATATCAAAATTGAAATAAAGCATCCGAATAATGATCTTGTAACTTTTTATACTGAGTGCGTATTTACAGGTTTTGAACAATTTTATAGATATGTCAGACATTGACCTTATTAAGAGATCCAACATATCATTAAATAATTAAACTTTTTTTTGTACGATCAAGTAGTTCATCGCCTGAAAATTGAGTAACACCTATTAACTTTTACCTGAGGGCAACTTATTATCCTGGTTTCTTGAACTCAAAGCGTGTATAAATATTCGTGAACCTACAAATAGAAACACACATTGTCTTTATATACCGTTTTTTGCTAAGACCCATAGTACGTCCTAAATTATGTCAAGCTGCAATTAGATGTTGACAGTGACCTGAACTGAAGTCACCAACCTAATTATGGTGTTCAAAATATTTGAATGAAAATATATAAATTGGAATATAGCATGAACGTTGTGACTCTTGTAACTTTTTAATTGAGGGGCAACAGTTTTTAAATTTTAATATAGATATGTTATGACAGTTACCTATTGAAGAGATCAACATATTCAGTATATAATTATCATTTTTTGGTACGGACTCAAAGTGGTCCTGAAAATTAAGTAAAACATTTTAACTTTTTTTACCTAAGGGGCAACAATCTTAGTTTTGACCACACCGTAGGGGTGTAAGATAAGTAACCGTACAAAGAGGAAACACATGTCTGTATATCCTACGTTTATTTTGTAAGACCCATAGCAACGTAATAAAATTTGGGTCAAACACATCTATATTATGGACATGTGACTGGTCTGAAAAGTACCATACTAAATGGGTCAAAATATTGAATGAAAATAGAAAAATTGGAATATAGCATCAACGTTGTGGACTGCTTGTAACTTTACGTGGGGGCACAGTTTTTAAATAAATATAGAATGTATCGACACAGTGGACCATTGAAGACATCCAACTATCAAAATATATTATTTTTGTACGACTCAAATAGGTTCTTGCTGATATATTAAGTAAACCTTCCTACTTTTTCTATTTGGGAACATCTAATCTTTATTGATTACATGAATGTAAGACAGATCCTACAATAAGAGACAACATTCTATATGCTACGTTTTCTTTGTAGACCATAGTACGTCCTACAAAGTGTTATGTAATCTCACATGATGTATAGTACAGTTGACCCTAGCTGAAAGTACAACAACCAAATATTGGTCAACCTATTTGAATGAAATATGAAAATTGGGAATATAGCATCAAAGTTGTTACTCCTTTAACTTTTTCTGGGGGGCAAAAGTCTTTAAATTTAATATAGAAATTACGACAGTGACCTGTTAAGACATCCAACATATCAGTATAAATTACCATTTTTGTACGACTCAAATCAGGTCCTGAAAATTAAGTCAAACCTTTTTAACTTTTCACCTGAGGGGCAACAATCTTTACTTTGACCACAAGGTGTAAAATAGTAACCTACAAAAGAGAAACAACATGTCTTTATATACTACGTTTTTTTGTAAGACCCATAGTACGTCCTAAAATTTATGTCAAACTACATGATGTAAGGAGAGTGACACTACTGAAAAGTACCTAAACCTAAATATGGGGTCAAAATATTTGAATGAAAATATGAAAATTGAAATATAGCATCAACGTTGTGACTCTTGTAACTTTTTAACTGAGGGATAACAGTTTTGAAAATTTATATAGAATGTACGACATTGACCTATTAAGGAGATCCAACATATCAGTATTAATTACCTTTTTGTACGACTTCAAAGTGTTCTGAAAATTGGTAATAACCTATTTAACTTTTTAACCTAAGGGCATACTATCTTTATCTTTGCCACAAGGTGTAAATATAACCCAAAAAAAAAAAAAAAAATTTTTTTTAAACTCCTTTTTTTTTTTAACCCCCAAAGTAACCTCCTAAAATTTATGTCAAACTTAATGATCATGATTTAAGACAGTGACCTACTGGAAAAGTACCCAACCTAAAATATGGGTCAAAAATATTTGAATGAAATGTGTATTAGTATAAAATCATGGAATTTGGACATTTGTAATTTTTTACTGGGTGAAAGTTTTTTAAATTTAATTTAGAATGTATGACAGTGACCTATTTGAAAGATCCAACATATCACTATCTATTACCATTTTTGTACGACTCAAAGAAGGTCCTAAAATTAAGTAAAACCTTTTAACTTTTTACGTGAGGGGAAACAATATTTAATTTGATCACAGGGTGTAAAATACTAGCCTACAGAAGAGAAACAACATGTAATCTACATTTTTTTGTAAGACCCATAGTACGTCCTTAAATTTTTGATGTCAAACTAAATGATGTAAGACAGTGACCTACTGAAAAGTACCAACTTAAATATGGGTCAAAATATTTGAATGAAAATTTAAAATTGGAATATAGCATCAACGTTGTTACTCGTGTAACTTTTTACCTGGGGGGCAACTGTCTTTAAATTTAATATAGAATGTACGACAGTGACCTATTGAAGAGATCCAATATATCAGAATATATTACCTTTTTTGAACGACTCAAATTAGGTCCTGAAAATTAGGTAAACCCTTTTAACTTTTTACTTGAGGGGCAACAATCTTTAATTTGATCAGAGAATGTAAGACAGTACCCTATAGAAGAGAAACAACATGTCTGTATATGCTACGTCTTTTTGTAAGACCCATAGTACGTCCTGAAATTTATGTCAAAATACAGTGTAAGACAGTGACTAAGACTGAAAAGTATCAACCTAAATATGGGTCAAAATATTTGAATGAAAATATAAAAATTGGAATATAGCATCAACGTTGTGACTCTTGTAACTTTTTAAATGAGGGATAACAGTTTTGAAAATTTATATAGAATGTACGACAGTGACCTATTGAAGAGATCCAACATATCAAAATATATTACCTTTTTTGTACGACTCAAATTAGGTCCTGAAATTAAGAAAACCCTTCCTAACTTTTTATTGAGGGGCAGACATCTTTTAAATTTGGATCACAGAATGTAACGACAGTACCCTAAGAGAGAAACAAAATGTCTGTATTTCTACGTTTTTTTTTTTGTAAGACCATAAGTACGTCCTAAAATTTATGTCAAACTAAATGATGGGGGGTTTTTTAAAAGAACCCGGACTACTGAAAATCCATTAAATTTTAGTAATAAAATGAAAAAATATTTAAAAAAAAAATTTTTTTGAATATTTTTTTTTTGTTTACTTGTGTAACTTTTTACCTGGGGTGGCAACAGTTTTAAAATTTATATAGAATGTACGACAGTGCCAATTGGAAGAGATCACATATCATTATATATAACATTTTTGTGTACGACTCAAAAGTAGGTCCTGAAAATTAAGTAAAACTTTGTAACTCTTTTTACCTGAGGGGGCAACAATCTTTAATTTGACCACAGGGTGTAAAATTGTAACCACAAAAGAGACAAACATGTCTTTATATATTGACGTTTTTTTGTTAAGACACATAGTACGTCTAAATTTATGTCAAACTAAATGATGTAAGACAGTGACTATTGAAAAGTACCAACCCTAAATAATGGGTTAAAATAGTTTGAAAAATTTGAAATTCGCGAATATAAGCATCAACGTTTTGGACTCTTGTAACTTTTACCTGGGGGCAACAGTTTTTAAATTTTAATATAGAATGTACGATGTGACCTACTTGAAAGATCCAACAATATAGAATATAATATTCTTTTTGTACGACTCAAGTGGTTCTAAAATTAGGTTAAACCCTTAACTTTTTACTTGAGGGGCAACAATCTTTAATTTGATCACAGAAAGTAAGACAGACCCTACAAAAGAGAAACAAGATGTCTGTATTTTCTAAGTTTTTTTTGTAAGACCCAAAGTACGTCCTAAAATTTATGCATACTACATGATGTAAGACAGTACCTACTGAAAAGTACCAACCTAAACATATGGATCAAAATATTTGAATGAAAATAGAAAAAATTTGGAATATAGCATCAACGTTGTGGACTCTTGGTAACTTTTTTCCTGAGGGTAAAACAAGTTTTTAAATTTAATAATAGAATGTCGACATGACCTAAGTATTGAAGAGATCCAACATATCAGAGTATATTACCATTTTTGTACGACTCAAATTAGGTCCTGAAAATTAAATAAACCCTTTTAATTTTTTACTTGAGGGGCAACAATCTTTAATTTGATCACAGAATGTTAGACAGTACCCTACAGAAGAGAAACAACATGTCTTTATATTCTATGTTTTTTTTGTAAGACCCATAGTTGGTCCTAAAATTTATGTCAAACTACATGATGTAAGACAGTGACCTACTGAAAAGTACCAACCTAAATATGGGTCAAAATATTTGAAGCAAAATATGAAAATTGGAATATAGCATCAACGTTGTTACTCTCGTAATTTTTACCATGGGGGCAAGCAGTTACTTTAAATTTAATATAGAAATTACGACAGTGACCTATAGAAGAGATCCAATATCAGTATATATTACCATTTTTGTACGACTCAAATAGGTCCTAAAATTAAGTAAAACCTTTTAACTTTTTACCTTAGTGGCAACAATCTTTAATTTCATCACAGGGTGTAAAATAGTAACCTACAAAAGAGAAACAACATGTCTTTATATACTTCGTTTTTTTGTACGACCCATGAGTACGTCCTAAAATTTTATGTCAAAAACAACATGATGTAAGAGAGTGACCTACTGAAAAGTCCCAACCTAAATGGGTCAAATTTTGAATGAAAATTGAAAATTGAAATATAGCATCAACGTTGTGACTCTTGTAACTTTTTAATGAGGGATAACAGTTTTGAAAATTTATATAGAATGTACGACAGTGACCTATTGAAGAGATCCAACATATCAGTATTTATTACCATTTTTGTACGACAAAGTAGGTACTTAAAATTGAGTAAACCCTTTTTAACTTTTTACCTGGAGGGGCAACAATTTTTCATTTTGCCACAGAATGTAAGATAGTAAGAATTACAGAAGAGAAACAACATGTCTGTATATTGTAGGTTTTTTTTGTAAGACCCATAGTATTTCCCTAAACATTTATGTAAACTACATGATGTAAAGACAGTGACACCTACTGAAGAAGTACCACCTAAATATGGTCAAAATATTTGAAGAATATTAAAATGAAAATAGCAATCAACGTGTGACTCTTGTGATTTTAACTGAGGATACAGTTTTGAAAATTTGTATACGAGTGTACGAATTGTTTTTATTTTAGAGATCCACCGAGATCAGTATTTATTCATTTTTTGAAAAACACTCAAATTATTCTCAAATTTGAGTAACCCTATTAACTTTTTACCTGAGGGGCAATCTTTAATTTGACCACAGGGTGTAAGATTGTAACCTACAGAAGAGTAACAACATGTCTGTATATAATAGTTTTTTTTTGTAAGACCCATAGTACGTAATAAAATTTGGGTCAAACAATTTGATATATGACAGTGACCTACTGAAAAGTACCAACTGAAATATGGATCAAAATATTTGAATGAAAATATGAAAATTGGAATATTAGAATCAACGTTGTACTCTTGTAACTTTTTACCTGGGTGGCAACAGTTTTAAAATTTAATATAGAATGTACGACAGTGACCTATTGAAGAGATCCAACATATCAAAATATATTACCATTTTTGTACGACTCAAATTAGGTCCTGAAAATTAAGTAAACCCTTCTAACTTTTTATTTGAGGAACAACAATCTTTAATTTGATCACAGAATGTAAGACAGTACCCTACAAAAGAGAAACAACATGTCCTTATATGCTACGTTTTTTTGTAAGACCCCATAGTACGTCCTATACAATTTATGTCAATCCTCATGATGTAAGACAGTGACCTACTGAAAAGTACAACCCTAAATAATTTGGTCAAAATTATTTGAATAAAAATATGAATATTGGAATAAGCATCAACGTTTGTTACTCTTGTAACTTTTTACCGTTGGGGCAACAGTTTGAATTGGAAGTAATGTACGACAGTGACCTATTGAAGCGATCCAACATATCAGTATACTATTCATTTTTTGTACGACTCAAAGTAGTCTAAAAGTAGTAAACTTTTTTCCTGAGGGGCAACAATCTTTAATTTCATCACAGAGTGGTAAAATAGTAACCTACAAAAGAGAAACAACATGTCCTTCTATATACTCGTTTTTTGTAGACCATAGTAGTCCCTTAAATTTTGTCAAAGCTGCATGATGTAAAAGAGAGAAGACCTACTGAAAAAAAAAAAGTACCAACCTAAATATGCGGTCAAAATATTTTGAATGAAAATATGAAAATTTGAAATATAGCAGTCAACTTTATGACTCTTTGTAAACTTTTTCCCACAAACTGAGGAATCAACAGTTTTGAAAATTATATAGAATGTACGAACATTGCCTATTAAGGAGAATTCCAACATATCAGCTATTAATTACCTTTTTTTGTACGACCCAAAGTAGTTCCTGAAAATTGAGTAAACCCTTTTACTTTTACCTGAGGGGCAACTATCTTTACTTTGACCACAAGGTGTAAAATAGTAACCTAAAAAAGAGAAACAACATGTCCTTAAATATTCTTCGTTTTTTTTTTGTAAGACCCATATTTAAGGTTGGTACTTTTCAGTAGGTCACTGTCTTACATCATGCAGTTTGACATAAATTTTAGGACGTACTATGGGTCTTACAAAAAAACGAAGTATATAAAGACATGTTGTTTCTCTTTTGTAGGTTACTATTTTACACCTTGTGGTCAAAGTAAAGATAGTTGCCCCTCAATTAAAGTTATAGGGTTTACTCCAATTTCAGGAAACTACTTCGAGTCGTAACAAAAAAGGTAATTAATACTGATATGTTGGATCTCCTTAATAGGTCAATGTCGTACATTCTATATAAATTTTCAAAACTGTTATCCCTCAGTTAAAAAGTTACAAGAGTCACAACGTTGATGCTATATTTCAATTTCATATTTTCATCAAATATTTTGACCATTATTTAGGTTGGTACTTTTCAATAGGTCACTCTCTTACATCATGCCAGTTTTGCATAAATTTTAGAACGTACTATGGGTCCTTCAAAAAAACAACGAAGTATATAAAGACATGTTGTTTTCTCTTTTGTAGGTTACTATTTTACACTCTGTGATGAAATTAAAGATTGTTGCCCCTCAGGTAAAAAGTTTAAAGGTTTTACTTACTTTTAGGACCTACTTTGAGTCGTACAAAAATGGTAATATATACTGATATGTTGGATCTCTTCAATAGGTCACTGTCGTACATTCTAAATAAAATTTAAAACTTGTTGCCACCCAGGTAAAAAGTTACAAGAGTAACAACTTTGATGCTATATTCCAATTTTCATATTTTCATTCAAATATTTTGACCAATATTTAGGTTGGTACTTTTCAGTAGGTCCTGTCTTACATCATGTAGATTGAATAATTTTAGAACGTACTGATGGGTTCTTAAAAAAAGTAGCCATATAAGGACATGTTGTTTCTCTTTTGTAGGGTACTGTCTTACATTCTGTAATCAAATTAAAGATTGTTGTTCCCTCAAATAAAAAGTTAGAAGGGTTTACTTAATTTTCAGGACCTAATTTGAGACGTACAAAAATGGTAATATATTTTGATATGTTGGATCTCTTCAATAGGTCACTGTCGTACATTCTATATTAAATTTTAAAACTGTTGCCACCCAGGTAAAAAGTTACAAGAGTCACAATGTTGATGCTATATTGCAATTTTCATATTTTCATTCAAATATTTTGATCCATATTTCAGTTGGTTCTTTTCAGTAGGTCACTGTCATATATCAAATTGTTTGACCCAAATTTTATTACGTACTATGGGTCTTACAAAAAAAAACTATTATATACAGACATGTTGTTACTCTTCTGTAGGTTACAATCTTACACCCTGTGGTCAAATTAAAGATTGTTGCCCCTCAGGTAAAAAGTTAATAGGGTTTACTCAATTTTCAGGAACTAATTTGAGTCGTTCAAAAAAGGTAATAAATACTGATATGTTGGATCTCTTCAATAGGACAATGTCGTACATTCTATATAAATTTTCAAAACTGTTATCCCTCAGTTAAAAAGTTACAAGAGTCACAACGTTGATGCTATTTTTCAATTTTAATATTTTCATTCAAATATTTTGACCCATATTTAGGTTGGTACTTTTCAGTAGGTCACTGTCTTACATCATGTAGTTTGACATAAATTTTAGGAAATACTATGGGTCTTACAAAAAAAACCTACAATATACAGACATGTTGTTTCTCTTCTGTATTTTACTATCTTACATTCTGTGGTCAAATTAAAAATTGTTGCCCCTCAGGTAAAAAGTTAAAAGGGTTTACTCAATTTTAAGTACCTACTTTTAGTCGTAAAAAATGGTAATAAATACTGATATGTTGGATCTCTTCAATAGGTCACTGTCGTACATTCTATATAAATTTTCAAAACTGTTATCCCTCATTTAAAAAGTTACAAGAGTCACAACGTTGATGCTATATTTCAATTTTCATATTTTCATTCAAATATTTTGACCCATGTTTAGGTTGGTACTTTTCAGTAGGTCACTCTCTTACATCATGTAGTTTTACATAAATTTTAGGACGTACTATGGGTCTTACAAAAAAACGAAGTATATAAAGACATGTTGTTTCTCTTTTGTAGGTTACTATTTTACACCCTGTGATGAAATTAAAGATTGTTGCCACTAAGGTAAAAAGTTAAAAGGTTTTACTTAATTTTAGGACCTATTTTGAGTCGTACAAAAATGGTTATATATACTGATAGGTTGGATCTCTACAATAGATCACTGTCGTACATTCTATATTAAATTTAAAGACTGCTGCCCCCCAGGTAAAAAGTTACAAGAGTAACAACGTTGATGCTATATTCAATTTTCATATTTTCATTCAAATATTTTTACCATTTTAGGCTGGTACTTTTCAAGTAGGTCACTGTTTTACATCATGTAGTTTGACATAAATTTTAGGACCAACTATGGGTCTTACAAAAAAAACATAGATATAAGACATGTTTTTCTGCTTCTGTAGGGTACTGTCTAACATTCTGTGATCAAATTAAAGATTGTTGCCCCTCAAGTAAAAAATTAAAAGGGTTTATTTAATTTTCAGGACCTAATTTGAGTCGTACAAAAATGGTAATATACTCTGATATGTTGGATCTCTTCAATAGGTCACTGTCGTACATTCTATATTAAATTTAAAACTGTTTACCCTGCAGTAAAGTTACAGAGTCACAACGTTGAATGCTATATTCAATTTCATATTTTCATTTCCCAATATTTTTGATCCATATTTAGGTTGGTAATTTTCAGTAAGGTCACTGTCTTACAATCATGTAGTTTGACATAAATTTTAGGACGTACTTTGGGTCTTACAAAAAAAACGTAGAGAATACAGACATCTTGTTTCTCTTCTTGAGGGTACTGTCTTACATTCTGTGATCAAATTAAAGATTGTTGCCCCTCAAGTAAAAAGTTAAAAGGGTTTACCTAATTTTCAGAACCTACTTTGAGTCGTACAAAAAAGATATTATATTCTGATATGTTGGATCTCTTCAATAGGTCACTATCGTACATTCTATATTAAATTTAAAAACTGTTGCTCCCCAGGTAAAAAGTTACAAGAGTCAAAACGTTGATGCTATATTCCAATTTCAAATTTTTTTTCAAATATTTTAACCCATATTTAGGTTGGTACTTTTCAATAGGTCACTGTCTTACATCATGTAGTTTGACATAAATTTTAGGACGTACTATGTGTCTTAACAAAAAAACGTAATATATAAAGACATGTTGTTTCTCTTTTGTTGGTTACAATTTTACACCTTTGTGGTCAAATTAAAGATTGTTGCCCCTCAGGTAAAAAGTTGTAATCAAAGGTTTTACTTAATTTTCAGGACCTACTTTGAGTCGTACAAAAATGGTTATATATAATGATATGTTGGATCTCTTCAATTGGTCACTGTCGTACATTCTATATTAAATTTGAAAACTGTTGCCCCCCCAGGTAAAAAGTTCCACAAGTAACAAAGTTGATGCTATATTCCAATTTTTATATTTTCATTCAAATATTTTGACCCATTATTTAGGTTGGTACTTTTCAGTAGGTCACTGTCTTACATCATTTAGTTTGACATAAATTTAGGACGTACTATAGGTCTTACAAAAAAAAACGTAGAATATACAGACATTTTGTTTCTCTTCTTTAGGGTACTGTCTTACATTCTGTGATCAAAATTAAGATTGTTGCCCCTCAATAAAAAAAAGTTAAAAGGGTTTTTCTTAATTTTTCAGGACTAATTTGTGAAGTCGTACAAGAAAAGGTAATATATTTTGATTGTATTGGATCTCTTCAATAGGTCACTGTCGTACATTCTATATAAATTTTCAAAACTGTTATCCCTCATTTAAAAAGTTACAAGAGTCACAACGTTGATGCTATATTCCAATTTTTATATTTTCATTCAAATATTTTGACCCATATTTAGGGGTGTACTTTCAGTAGGTCACTGTCTACATCATGTATTTTGACATAAATTTTAGGACGTTTATGGGCTTACAAACGACGCGTAGCATATACAGACATGTTGTTTCTCTCTGTAGGTTCTGTCTTACATTCTCTGATCAAATTTAAAGATTGTTGCCCCTCAAGTAAAAAGTTAAAAGGGTTACTAATTTTCAGGACCTAATTTGAGTCGTTCAAAAAAGGTAATATATTCTAATCTGGACTCTCAATAGGTCACTGTCGTACATTTTCTATTAAATTTAAATGACAGTTGCCCCTCAGGTAAAAAGTACACGAGTCAACAACGTTGATGCTAATTCCAATTTTAAATTTTCAATTCAAATATTTTGACCCAATATTTAAGAGTTGGGTCACTTTTCACAGTAGGTCACTGCTCTACATCATTTAGTTTGATAAAAATTAAGGACTACTATGGGTCTTACAAAAAAAATGTAGAATATACAGACATGTTTCTCTTCTTAGGCTAGTATTTTACACCCTGTATCAAATTAAATATTGTTTCCCCTCACGTAAAAAGTTAAAAGGTTTTACTTAATTTTAGGACCTTCTTTGAGTCGTACAAAAATGGTAATAGATAGTGATATGTTGGATTCTTTCAAATAGGTCACTGTCATACATTCTAAATTAAATTTAAAAACTGTTGCCACCCAGGTAAAAAGTTACAAATGTCAAAACAATGATGCTATATTCCAATTTTCATATTTTCATCAAATATTTTGACATATTTCAGTTGGTATTTTCAGTAGGTCACTGTCTTACATCATGTAGTTTGACATAATATTTAAGGACGTACTATGGGTCTTACAAAAAAACGTAGAATAAAGACATTTTGTTTCTCTTTTGTAGGTTACTATTTTACACCTTGTGGTCAAAGTAAAGATAGTTGCCCCTCAGGTAAAAAGTTAATAGGGTTTACTCAATTTTCAGGAACTACTTTGAGTCGTACAAAAAAGGTAATTAATACTGATATGTTGGATCTCTTCAATAGGTCAATGTCGTACATTCTATATTAAATTTTAAAACTGTTGCCCCTCAGTTAAAAGTTACAAGAGTCACAACGTTGATGCTATATTTCAATTTTCATATTTTCATTCAAATATTTTGACCCATATTTAGGTTGGTACTTTTCAGTAGGTCACTCTCTTACATCATGTAGTTTGACATAAATTTTAGGACGTACTATGGGTCTTTCAAAAAAACGTAGTATATAAAGACATGTTGTTTCTCTTTTGTAGTTACTATGTTTACACCTTGTGGTCAAAGTAAAGATTGTTGCCCCTCAGGTAAAAAGCTAAAAGGTTTTACTTAATTTTCAGGACCTATTTTGAGTCGTACAGAAATTGTAATATATACTGATATGTTGGATCTCTTTAATAGGTCACTGTCGTACATTCTATATTAAATTTAAAGACTGTTGCCCCCCAGGTAAAAAGTTACAAGAGTAACAACGTTTGATGCTATATTCCAATTTTCATATTTTCATTCAAATATTTTTGAACCAATCATTAGGGTTGGTACTTTTTCAGTAGGTCACTGTCTTACATCATGTAGATTGACATAAATTTTAGGACGTACTATGGGTCTTACAAAAAAACGTAGCATATAAGGACATGTTGTTTTCTCTTTTTGTAGGTGTACTGTCTTACATTCTGTAATCAAATTAAAGATTGTTGTTCTCTAAAATAAAAAGTTAGAAGGGTTTACTTAATTTTCAGAACCTAATTTGAGTCGTACAAAAATGGTAATATATTTTGATATGTTGGATGTCTTCAATGGTCACTGTCGTACATTCTATATTAAATTTAAAAACTGTTGCCCCCCACGTAAAAAGTTACAAGAGTCACAACGTTGATGCTTTTATTCCATTTTCATATTTCATTCAAATATTTTGACCCATATTTCAGTTGGTACTTTTCAGTAGGTCACTGTCATATATCATGTTGTTTGACATAAATTTTAGTACGTACTATGGGTCTTACAAAAAAACGTAGAATATACAGACATGTTGTTTCTCTTTTTTAGGTTACTATCTTACACCCTGTGGTCAAAATAAAGATTGTTGCCCCTTAGGTAAAAAGTTAAAATGTTTTACTTAATTTTCAGGACCTACTTTGAGTCGTACAAAAATGTAATATATACTGATATGTTGGATCTCTTCAATAGGTCACTGTCGTACATTCTATATTAAATTTAAAACTTTTGCCCCTCATTTAAAAAGTTACAAGAGTCACAACGTTGATGCTATATTCAAATTTTCATATTTTCATTCAAATATTTTGACCCATATTTAGGTTGGTACTTTTCAGTAGGTCACTGTCTTACATCATGCAGTTTGACATAAATTTTAGGACGTACTATGGGTCTTACAAAAAAACGAAGTATATAAAGACATGTTGTTTCTCTTTTGTAGGTTACTATTTTACACCCTGTGGTCAAATTAAAGATTGTTGCCCCTCAGGTAAAAAGTTAAAAGGGTTTACTTAAATTTTCAGGGACCTACTTTGAGTCGTACAAAAAAGGTAATTAATACTGATATGTTGGATCTCCTTAATAGGTCAATGTCGTACATTCTATATAAATTTTCAAAACTGTTAGCCCTCAGTTAAAAAGTTACAAGAGTCACAACGTTGATGCTATATTTCAATTTTCATATTTTCATTCAAATATTTTGACCCATATTTAGGTTGGTACTTTTCTGTAGGTCACTGTCTTACATCATGTAGTTTGACATAAATTTTAGGACGTACTATGGTTCTTACCAAAAACGAGTATATAAGACTGGTTGTTTATCCTTTTTGTAGGTTACTATTCTTAGATTTGTGATGAAAAAAAAAAATTTTTGCCCTCAGGTAAAAAGTTAATAAGGTTTTACTTTACTTTTAAAGGATACTTTGAGTCGTTACACAATGTGTAATAGATACTGATATGTTGGTTCTCTATAATAGGTCACTGTCGTACATTCTAAATTAAAACTTAAAAACTGTTGCCACCCAGGTAAAAAGTTACAAATGTCACAACGATGATGCTATATTCCAATTTTCATATTTTCATTCAAATATTTTGACCCATATTTAGGTTGGTACTTTTCAGTAGGTCACTGTCTTACATCATGTAGTTTGACATAAATTTTAGGACGATATCGTATGGGTGTAATTGAGAAAATCAGTGAGGCATGAGTGATTTATGGGTGGAGTTTGTTGTGTGGTGTTTGTTCTCTTGCTTCGTGCATGGCTGGTTTGAGCTATATTGGTATTGTGGCCTGTTGATTGGTGGTCAGTTGTGGTATGAGCAGAGGACTTGTGATTATGTGCTCAGTCCTTTCGGATGCGTACGGACATGTGCTTATAGTGACTGCGTACGGTTGGTTGCTGTTCATTCGTGTGAGACTTGATTATTCTAGGATGGACGTGATCGTGCGATTTAGTATGTGAGTGTGTGATAGGAATTGAGTAAAGATATAGCTGCGTGTCTGTGATTTTCATGTGGATGCTGATGTGTGGTGTAACATTAGAAGTTACAGTTTCTCGTACATTCTAGTTTTTGAAATTTTAAGGACTATTTGTCTCGCCAGTGTTGTAAAAAGTGAGTTGTACAAGATGTAACAACTTGTTGGGAAGGTGCTTATTCCAATTTCAATATTTTCCAATTCAATGTATTTTGGACCATATTAGGTTGGTACTTTTCAGTCGGTCACTGTCTTACATCATGTAGATTGAATAATTTTAGGACGTACTATGGGTCTTACAAAAAAACGTCAGAATTTAAGACTTGTTGTTTTCTTCTAGTAGGGTACTGTCTTATCAGCGAGGAGGTAAACGACCGCAGTAACGTAGAACGTAATAAGGGGTTTTACTTAATTTTAGCAGGACCTAATTTGAGTCATACAACAAAGGTTATATTTTGTATGTTGATCTTCAATAGGTCACAGTTGTCGTATCATTTCTACTATCTTATTAATTGTAAAGACTGGTTCCCCCAGGTAAAAAAGTTTTAAAAGAGTTAACACTTTTGATCTATACTTCCATTTTCATATTTTCATTCAAATATTTTGACCCCATATTTTAGTTGGTACTTTTCAGTAGGGTCACTGTCCTTTACATCATGTAGTTTGACATAACATTTCGGACGTACTATGGGTCTTAAAAAAACACGTAGAATATACAGACATGTTGTATCTCTTGTCTGTAGGGACTGTCTTTCATTCTACTGATCAAATTAATTATGATTGTTTGCTCCTCTAAGTAAAGAAAGTTAAAAGGTTTACTTAATTTCAGGACTAATTTGAGTCGTAACAAAAAAGGTAATATATTGATATGTTGGATCTCTTCAATTGGTCACTGTCGTACATTCTCTTTTAAATTTAAAAACTGTTGCCCCCAGGTAAAAAGTTAAAAGAGACACAACTTTGATGCTATATTCCAATTTTCATATTTTCATTCAAATATTTGACCCTATTTTAGGTTTGGCACTTTCAAAGTAGGTCAGTGTCTTACTATCATTATTTGACATGAAATTT
The DNA here is from genome assembly GCA_015478945.1 of Trachelipus rathkii. Classification (NCBI taxonomy): domain Eukaryota; kingdom Metazoa; phylum Arthropoda; class Malacostraca; order Isopoda; family Trachelipodidae; genus Trachelipus; species Trachelipus rathkii. The sequence continues at coordinate 16,523 of JABUQX010069637.1, forward strand.
TTAGGACCGTACTATGGTCTTACCAAAAAAATACTGTAGATATACAGACCAGTTTGTTCTCTTCTTGTTCGGTTACTATTTTTCACACATGTGATCAAATTAAAGATTGTTTCCCCTCTAAAAAGTTAAAAGGATTTACTTAATTTTAGGACCTTCTTTGAGTCGTACAAAAATATTAATATATACTGATATGTTGGATCTGTTAAATAGGTCACTGTCGTACATTCTATATAAAATTTAAAGACTGTTGCCCCCCAGGTAAAAAGTTACACGAGGACGTACTATGGGTCTTACAAAAAAAACTAAGAAATACAGACATGTTGTATTCTCTTCTGTAGGGTAATGTTCTTACGATTCTGTGATCAAATTAAAGATTGTTGCCCCTCAAGTAAAAAGTTAAAAGGGTTTACTTAATTTTCAGGACCTAATTTGAGTCGTACAAAAAAGGTAATATATTTTGATATGTTGGATCTCTTCAATAGGTCACTGTCGTACATTCTATATTAAATTTAAAAACTGTTGCCCCCAGGTAAAAAGTTACAAGAGACACAACGTTGATGCTATATTCAATTTTCATATTTTTAATTTCATTTACTTGTTCAATATTTATTTTGGTACTTTTTCAGTAGGTTACTGTCTTTACATCAGTAGTTTGACATAAATTTTAGGACGTACTATGGGTCTTACAAAAAGACGTAGAATATATATATTTTTTCTCTTCTGTAGGTTACTATCTTACATTCTGTGGTCAAATTAAAAATTGTTGCCCTCAGGTAAAAAGTTAAAAGGGTTTACTCAATTTTACAGGACCTACTTTGAGTCATACAAAAAAGGTAGGATATGCTGATATGTTAGATCTCTTCAATAGGTCACTGTCGTACATACTATATTAAATTTAAAAACTGTTGCCCCTCAGTTAAAAAGTTACAAGAGTCACAACGTTTGTTGCTGAATATTCCAATTTTATATTTTCATTCAAATTATTTGAACCAATATTTAGGTTGGTACTTTTCAGTAGGTAACTGTCTTACATCATGCAGTTTGACATAAATTTTAGGACGTACTATGGGTCTTACAAAAAAACGAAGTATATAAAGACATGTTGTTTCTCTTTTGTAGGTTACTATTTTACACCCTGTGATCAAATTAAAGATTGTTGCCCCTCAGGTAAAAAGTTAAAAGGTTTTACTTAATTTTAGGACCTATTTGAGTCGTACAAAAAATGGTAATATATACTGATATGTTGATCTCTTTCAATAGGTCACTGTCGTACATTCTATATTAAATTTAAAGACTGTTGCCCCCCAGGTAAAAAGTTACAAGAGTCACAACGTTGATGCTATATTCCAATTTTCATATTTTCATTCAAATATTTTGACCCATATTTAGGTTGGTACTTTTCAGTAGGTCACTGTCTTACATCATGCAGTTTGACATAAATTTTAGGACGTACTATGGGTCTTACAAAAAAACGAAAGTATATAAAGACATGTTTTTCTCTTTTGTAGGTTATATTTTACCACCCTGTGATGAAAAATAAAAGATTGTTCCCCTAAGTAAAAAGTTAAAAGGTTTTACTTCATTTTCAGGACCTATTTGAGTCGTACAAAAATGGTAATATATACAGAATATGTTTGGATCTCATCATAGGTCACTGTCGTATATTAAATTTAAGACTGTTGCCCCCAGGGTAAAAAGTTACAAAGTTACAACGTTTATGCCATATTCCAATTTTCATATTTTCATTTCAAATATTTTGACCCATATTTAGGTTGGTACTTTTCAGTAGGTCACTGTCTTACATCATATAGTTCGACATAAATTTTAGGACGAACTCTGGGTCTTACAAAAAAACGTAGAATATACAGCAAGTTGTTTTCTCTTCTGTTAGGTTACTATCTACATTCTGTGGCAAATAAAAAATGTTGCCATCAGGTAAAAAGTTAAAAGGGTTTACCTAATTTTCAGGACCTACTTTAAGTCGTACAAAAAAGGTAATAATACTGTTATGTTGGATTCTCCCTCCAATAGGTCACGTCGTACATCTTATATTAATTTAGAAACTGTTGCCTCAGTTAAAAAAGTTCAATGTACACCGTTGATGCAATATTTCAAATTTTCATATTTTCTTTCAATAATTTTGAGCATATTTGGTTGGTATTTCAGTAGTCCTGGTCTTCTCATGTAGTGTGACCATAAATTTTAGGACGTACTATAGGTCCTTACAAAAAAAAACGAAGAATATACAGACATGTTTGTTTCTCTTCTGTAGGTTCTATTTACACCCTGTGATCAAATAAAGATTGTTGCCTCTCAGGTAAAAAAGTTAAAAAGGTTTTACTTAATTTTAGGACCCGGACCTACTTTGAGTCGTACAAAACTGGTAATATAAACTGATATGTTGGATCTCTTCAAAAGGTCACTGTCGTACATTTCATATTAAATTTAAAGACTGTTGCTCCAAAATTAAAAGTTTGCCCCCAACGGAAAAAAAAAGTTTTTTTACAGAACAACGTTGATGCTATATTCCAATTTTTTATTTTTCATTCAAATTTTTGACCCAAATTTTTGGATTGTTCTTTTCAGTAGGTCACTGTCTTACATCATGTAGTTTGACATAAATTTTAGGACGTACATGGGTCTTACAAAAAAAAAGAAGAATATACGACATGTTGTTTCTTTTGTGTAGGGTTACTGTCTAACCTTCTGTGAATCAATTAAAGATTGTTTGAACCACCTCAAGTAAAAAGTTAAAAGGGTTTACTATTTTCAGGACCTACTTTGAAGTCGTACAAAAAGGTAATATTTCTGATATGTTGAATCTCTTCAATAGGTCAATTCGTACATTCTATTTTAATTTAAAAACTGTTGCCACCCAGGTAAAAGTTACAAAAGTCACAAAGTTGATGCTCTATTTCAATTTTCATATTTTCATTCAAATATTTTGACCATATTTAGGTTGGTAGTACTTTCCAGTAGGTCACTGTCTTCATCATGTAGTTTGACAAAAATTTTAGGACCGTACTATGGGTTCTACAAAAAAACGTAGTATATACAGACATGTTGTTTTCCTTCTGTAGGGTACTGTCTTACATTTGTGATCAAATTAAAGATTGTGGCCCCTCAGTAATAAGTTAAAAGGGTTTACTTAATTTTTCGGACCTAATTGAGTCGTTCAAAAAGGTAATATATTCTGATTATGTTGGATCTCTTCAATAGGTCCACTACCGTACATTCGAAATTAATATAAAAAATGTTGCCCACTAGGTAAAAGTTACCAAGAGTCAAAAGCGTTGATGCTATATTTCAGATTTTCATATTTCATTCAAATATTTTGAAGCGTATTTAAGGTTTGTACTTTCCTGTAGGTCACTGTCTTATATCATGCAGTTTTGAACATAAATTTTAGGACGTACTATGTGTCTTACAAAAAACGTAGTAATATAAGAACATGTTGTTTTGTCTTGTAGGTCAAATATTTTATACCCTGTTGATCAAATTAAAGATTGGTTGCCAACTTCAAGTAAAGTTAAAAAGGTTTTACTTAATTTTTAAGACTCTACTTTGAGTCGTACAAAAATGGTAATACATACTGATTATGTTGATCTCTTTAATAGTCACTGTCGTACATTCTATATCTAAATTGAAAAAAAAAAACGGTGAACATTACATCTGTTAAAATTACAAGAGTCACAACGTTGATGCTATTTTCAATTTTCATATTTCATTCAGATATTTTGACCCATATTTACGTTGGTACTTTTCAGTACGTCTATGTCTTACATCCCCAGGTAAAAAGTAAATTTAGGACGTACTATGGGTCTTACAAAAAAAACGTAGAATATACAGACATGTTGTTTCTCTTCTGTAGGGTACTGTCTTACATTCTGTTTTCAAATTAAAGATTGTTGCCCCTCAATTAAAAAGTAAAAAGGGTTTACTTAATTTTCAGGACCTACTTTGAGTCGTACAAAAAAGGTTATATATTCTGATATGTTGGATCTCTTCAATAGGTCACTGTCGTATACATTCTAATTAAATTTAAAAACTGTTGCTACCCAGGTAAAAAGTTACAAGAGTCACAACGTTGATGCTATATTCCAATTTTCATATTTTCATTCAAATATTTTGACCCATATTTAGGTTGGTACTTTTCAGTAGGTCACTGTCTTACATCATGTAGTTTGACATAAATTTTAGGACGTACTATGGGTCTTACAAAAAAAACGTAGAATATACAGACATGTTGTTTCTCTTCTGTAGGTTACTATCTTACATTCTGTGGTCAAATTAAAAATTGTTGCCCCTCAGGTAAAAAGTTAAAAGGTTTTTTACTTATTTTTCAGGACCTACTTTGAGTCGTACAAAAAAGGTAATAAATACTGATATGTTGGATCTCTTCAATAGGTCACTGTCGTACATTCTGTATTAAATTTAAAAACTGTTGGCCCTCAGTTAAAAAGCTGCAAGAGTCACAACGTTGATGCTATATTTCAATTTTCATATTTTCATTCAAATATTTTGACCTATATTTAAGTTGGAACTTTTCAGATGGTCCTTATCATACATAAAAAAGTTATGCATATAACTAAGACGTACTATTGGTCTTACAAAAAAAACGTAGAATATACAGACATGTTGTTTCTCTCTGTAGGCTACTATCTTACACACTGTAATCAAATTAAAGATTGTTGCCCTCAGGTAAAAAGCTAAAAGGGTTTACTCAATTTTCAGGACCTATTCTGGGTCATACAAAAAAGGTAATATATACTGATATGTTTGATCTCTTAACTAGGTCACTGTCGTATATTCTATATAAAATTTAAAAACTGTTGGCCCTTGTACTATTATTATTATTATTATTATTATTATTATTATTATTATTATTATTATTATTATTATTATTATTCATTATTATTTTATTATTATCTATTATTATTATTATTATTATTAATTATGAATGATTTAGTAATGTATTTATTTATCTATTTGCAGGATAAAATGTAATAGCTAATTTATGCTCAATAAAGCCTAAAGTCATGTCAGATTAGATCCTTTTAAAGTTAAAAATAAAGGCTTATAATACAATTTATTGAGCATAATTCTTTTTATTCTTGGACGTTTGATACTATAAACAAAATGGAACGTGGACTTCGGCCGGACAGACTCGAAATACATCCCTCATCTCCTGAGGCTCCGAAGATTTTTAAGCATTGGCTGTACATTTTTGAGAGGTATAAAGAAAGCATCGCTTCTGATTCCGAAAGTTGTAATTTGGGACTTTTAGCTAATTCCTTATCATCTGACAATTTTGAGGTTGTATCTGATTGCTCTCGTTACAGTGATGCTATTAAGAAATTGAAAGATTTGTTTATCAAAACCCCGAATGAAGTTGTGGCCCGCCATAAATTGTATACCCGTCATCAGAAGAGTGATGAAACTATTGATGATTATGTAAGAGTATTGTATTCACTCAGCATTGATTGTAACTATAGGTCTGTCTCTGCTGAGGAACATAGAAGTCAAAGTATTAGGGACGCTTTTATAGCTGGATTGTCCTCTAGTCTTATTAGGACTAGACTTTTGGAAAATAAGAATTTATCTCTTGATAACGCTGTGGAGCAGGCTAGAGCTCTGGAAATTGCTGGTAAAGATTCCCAGAGTTATCTCTCTAAAATAGCGTTGGCTCATGTTAAAACAGCTGATCTACCTGTCTCTTCTAACAAATTTTCTGAAGCTGGAATAGTTGATTCTGACGAAGGCCCTGCAGCTTCTGGAATGTCCCAGGACATTGGAGCTGCAGCGAGACCTTGGAAATGTTTCTTTTGTGGGTCCTCCAAAATTCATTCAAGGCAGAAGTGTTCTGCTCGGGATGCCATATGTCATAAGTGTAAAATTAAGGGACACTTTTCATCGGTATGTCGTAGACCTAAGAGTGAAATATTTGCAAATCCTGGAACATCAGCAAGTGTTCCTACTGCTACACTGTTGACAATTGTAGAGTCTTCTTGTTCTACTTTAGGATTAAATTCTTCTGTGGTGGAAGTGATAATTGGACATAATACTTTTAATGCTCTTTTGGACACAGGTAGCAGTGAAAATTTTGTCTCATCAAGTGTTGTTAAACAGCACTGCTTCAAGGTTGACCCTTATTGTGGTATGATAACTATGGCTACCTCAAGGTTTACTCAAAAAGTGGAAGGCATTTGTTATGTTGATCTGACACTAAATTCGAGAGAATATAAGAATGTGAGGATGCTAATCATGCCTGGACTGTGCCAAGACATTATTCTGGGACTCCCTTTCTTGAAGAATCATAAATCTATTAGTTGGGGATTTGGGGGTCCTTTGCCTACAATGGAGTTTAGTTGTTTGACTTCCTTAAATATTGAACCACCTCGAATTTTTCAGAATCTAACACCTAATGTGAAGCCTATTGCTACTCCTTCTCGAAGATACAATTCATCTGATGTGAACTTCATTAAGTTGGAGATAGAGCGTTTATTAAAGGAAGAGATTATACGACCTTCTCAGAGTCCCTGGAGAGCTCAAGTACTTGTGATTACTCAAAATAATTCCAAGAAGAGGATGGTTATAGATTATTCAACTACTGTGAATCGATATACATATCTTGATGCTTATCCCTTGCCAAATATTGAAAACTTGGTTAATAACATTGCAAAGTATTCTGTATACTCTGTTATCGATTTAACGTCAGCATATCACTTGGTTCCCTTGCATCCAGATGATAAGAAATACACTGCATTTGAAGCCTGTGGAAAGTTGTATGAATTTAATAGGCTCAGCTTTGGACTTACCAATGGTGTTGCTGCTTTCCAGAGAGTGATGGATACTTTTATTGACAAGTATGATTTAAGGGACACTTTTTGCTATTTAGATGATTTAACAATCTGCGGAATTGATAAAAAATCTCATGATGTCAATCTTAGACGATTTATTAGAGCAGCTGAAGAGTGTGGTATGGTTCTCAATATGGAAAAATCTAAGTTTTCTCAAACTTCTATATGTGTCTTAGGGTATGAAATTAGAGAGCATGAATTACGTCCTGACCCTGCTCGTTTAGATCCCATACGTACTTTACCATATCCTAGGGATAAAAAGTCATTGGATAGGATTCTTGGTTTGTTTGCTTATTATGCAAAATGGATTCCCAAATTCTCAGAAAAAATTCGCCCCTTAATCGATGTATCATTCCCTCTGGGTGAGGTTTCTAAGGCTGCTATTGACACCTTAAAAACTTCTATTATTAATGCTGTGAAAATGCATATTGAAGAAACTCTAGAATTCACAGTAGAAACGGATGCATCTGATAGCTGTATTGGAGCAGTCTTGCAACAAGAAGGACGGCCAGTAGCTTTTTTTTCTCGCACTCTGAACTCCTCGGAGAAAAATCATTGTTCTCTTGAGAAGGAGTGCTATGCTATTGTTGAAGCTATTAGACAGTGGAGACATTTTCTGTTAGCTAGACCTTTTAAATTAATAACTGATCAGCGGTCGATATCGTACATGTTAAGTCAGAACCACAAAGGAAAAATCAAGAATGAAAAAATTATGCGATGGCGTACTGAAATCCAGTCATACAAATATGAGATTGTACATCGACCTGGGAAGTTAAATATTGCTGGCGATGCAATGAGTAGAGCTTTTTGTTCTGCTGCTTCTGTATCTGATTTAATTGAACTACACAGGGGTTTATGTCACCCTGGTGTTGTAAGAATGTCACATTTTATAAGGAGTCGCAACTTACCCTACTCCTTGGATGAAATTAAACGTATTGTATCACAATGTGATGTATGTGCTGGATTGAAACCGCAGTTCTTCAGACCGAAGCCTACCACTCTTATTCAGGCTATGAATCCTATGGATCGATTGAGTATAGACTTTAAAGGACCATTAATCTCTCAATCTCTCAATAAATATTTATTCATTGCGGTGGACGAGTATTCGCGTTATCCCTTTGCAATTCCTTGTCGAGATACTTCTGCCAATACAGTAATTTCTTGTTTAACTCAAATATTCACCCTAACTGGCATGCCTGCTTACGTGCACTCGGATCGTGGTTCTAGCTTTATGTCTTTTGCTGTGAAGCAGTTTCTTTTTGAGAGGGGTATAGCTTCCAGTAGGAGTACTCCCTACCATCCAACTGGAAATGCTCAATGTGAAAGATATGTGGGAGTGGTTTGGAAATCCATTTCTTTGGCTTTGGCTTCTAAAAAATTGCCTGGCACCTGTTGGGAATCAGTTCTTCCCGATGCCCTCCATTCCATTCGATCTCTTTTGTGTACTGCCACAAATTGCACCCCTCATGAGCGTTTCTTTAAATTCCCTCGTCGTAGTACGACAGGAATCAGTTTACCTAGTTGGCTTACTCCCCAAAGCTTGGTATATTTACGTAAATATATTAGAAACAAGGATGATCCATTAGTTGAACAGGTGAAACTATTAGAGGTTACTCCTACATATGCTCATGTACGATTCGACAATGGAAGGGAGGATACAGTTTCTATTAAGGACCTCTCCCCTTGTCCTATGGTAATTATTTCTCCTGATGAAAATGTGTCTGAGCCTCATACTGTTGTTGCTGATGATTCACCTCTTCTGCCCGATGATATTGACAGTGGACGTGAGCGGGTTGAATCTAATGATGCAGGTGAACGGGATGCAGACATTTCAAATGAACCTGAGATGGGCACCAAGACTTTATCTACCCCCGATGAAGACCCATTAGTATTACGAAGGTCTACTCGTGATCGAAGACCAGTGGATCGACTAAATTTGTAAAGTTATAGAATTTTGATTAAACTATTATGTTCTGTTTTTGTGATATCACATTGTTTGTATTCAGAATTCATAAAGTTAGTTATAGAATTTTTGTTTAAAAGATTATTTTCAGTTTTGTGAAATCACATTGTTTGTATTCAAATTTCATAAGCTTTTTACCATTGTTTAAATCCCTTGAAGGACGGATGATTGTACTATTATTATTATTATTATTATTATTATTATTATTAATTATTATTAATTATTATTATTTATTAATTCTTTATTATGATTATTATTATTATTATTATTATTATTATTATTATTATTATTATTATTATAATTAATTATGAATGATTTGTATTTATTTATCTATTTGCAGGATAAAATGTAATAGCAATTTTATGCTCAATAAAGCCTAAAGTCATGTCAGTTTTAGATCCTTTTAAAGTTAAAAATAAAGGCTTATAATACAGCCCTCAGTTAAAAAGCTGCAAGAGTCACAACGTTGATGCTATATTTCAATTTTCATTAAAATATTTTGACCCATATTTAGGGTTTGGTACTTTTCAGTAGTTTAATCCTCTTACACTCAATGCAAGTTTGACATAAATTCTCGAAAGTACTATGTCTTAACAAAAAAAACCGTAGATTACGACATGTTGTTTTTCTTTTCTGTAGGGTACTGCTAACATTCTGTGATCAAATTAAAGATTGTTGCCCCTCAAGTAAAAAGTTAAAAGGGTTTACTTAATTTTCAGGACCTACTTTGAGTCGTACAAACATATTCTGTATATTGTATCTCTACAACAGAGAGCAATAAGCTGTTTAAGAAGTAAAATCCATACACTGTTGCCAGTAAAAAGTTACAAAGAATCAAAACGTTTGATGCTATATTTTCAAATTTTCATATTTTCATTCAAATATTTTGACCCATATTTAGGTTGGTAATTTTCACTATTTCACTGTCTTACATCATGTAGTTTGACATAAATTTTAAAACTTACTATGGGTCTTACAAAAAAAACGTAGAAATACAGACATGTTGTTTCACTTCTGTAGGTTACTATCTTACATTGTTTTCAAATTAAAAATTGTTGCCCCTCAGGTAAAAAGTTAAAAGGGTTTACTCAGTTTTCAGGACCTACTTTGAGTAGTTCAAAAAAGGTAATAAATATTGATATGTTGGATCCCTTCAATAGGTCACTGTCGTACATTCTATATTAAATTTAGAAACTGTTGCCCCTCGGTTAAAAGGTTACAAGAGTCACAACGTTGATGCTCTATTCCAATTTTCATATTTTCATTCAAATATTTTGACCCATATTTAGGTTGGTACTTTTCAGTAGGTCACTGTCTTACATCATGTAGTTTGACATAAATTTTAGGAGGTACTATGGGTCTTACAAAAAAACGTAGAATATACAGACATGTTGTTTCTCTTCTGTAGGTTACTATCTTACATTGGTCAAATTAAAAATTGTTGCCCCTCAGGTAAAAAGTTAAAAGGGTTTACTCAATTTACAGGACCTACTTTGAGTCATACAAAAAAGGTAGGATATGCTGATATGTTGGATCTCTTCAATAGGTCACTGTCGTACATACTATATTAAATTTAAAAACTGTTGCCCCTCAGTTAAAAAGTTACAAGAGTCACAACGTTGTTGCTATATTCCTATTTTCATATTTTCATTCAAATATTTTTTCCCATATTTAGGTTGGTACTTTTCAGTAGGTAACTTCATATTTTTTTACATCATGCAGTTTGACATAAATTTTAGGACGTACTATGGGTCTTACAAAAAAACGTAGAATATAAAGACATGTTGTTTCTCTTTTGCAGGTTATTATTTAAACCCTGTGGTCAAATTAAAGATTGATGCCCCTCAGGTAAAAAGTTAAAAGGTTTTACTTAATTTGAGTCGTACAAAAAAGGTAATATATACTGATATGTTGGATCTCTTCAATAGGTCACTGTCGTACATTCACTATTAAATTTAAAAACTGTTGCCCCTCAGTTAAAAAGTTACAAGAGTAACAACTTTGATGCAATATTCAAATTTTCCATATTTTCAACTGAAATATTTTTACCCATATCTAGGTTGGTACTTTTCAGTAGGTCATTGTCTTATATCATGCAGTTTGACATAGATTTTAGGACGTACTATGGGTCTTACAAAAAAAACGTAGAATATACAGATATGTTGTTTCTCTTCTGTAGGGTACTGTCATACATTCTGTTATCAAATTAAAGATTGTTGCCCCTCAATTAAAAAGTAAAAAGGGTATACTTAATTTTCAGGACCTACTTTGAGTCGTACAAAAAAGGTAATATATTCTGATATGTTGGATCTCTTTAATAGGTCACTGTCGTACATTCTATATAAAATTTAAAAACTGTTGCCCCCCAGGTAAAAAGTTACAAGAGTCACAACGTTGATGCTATATTCCAATTTTCATATTTTTAGTCAAATATTTTGACCCATATTTAGGTTGGTACTTTTCAGTAGGTCACTGTCATATATCATGTTGTTTAACCCAAATTTTATAAAGTACGTACTATTCGTCTTACAAAAAAAACGTAGAATATACAGACATGTTGTTTCTCTTCTGTAGGTTACTATCTTACATTTTGTGGTCAAATTAAAAATTGTTGCCCTTATGGTAAAAAGTTAAAAGGGTTTACTCATATTACAGGACCTACTTTGAGTCATACAAAAAAGGTAGGATATGCTGATATGTTGGATCTCTTAATAGGTCACTGTCGTACATACTATATTATATTTAAAAACTGTTGCCCCTCAGTTAAAAAGTTACAAAAGTCACAACGTTGTTGCTATATTCCTATTTTCATATATTCATTCAAATATTTTTACCCATATTTAGGTTGGTACTTTTCAGTAGGTAACTGTCTTACTTCATGCATTTGAACATAATTTTAAGACTTACTATGGTACCTTACAAAACGTAGAATTATAAGACAATGTTGTTTCTCTTTTGCAGGTTATTATTTAAACCCTGTGGTCAAATTAAAGATTGATGCCCCTCAGGTAAAAAGTTAAAAGGTTTTACTTAATTTGAGTCGTACAAAAATGGTAATATATACTGATATGTTTTATCTCTTCAATAGGTCACTGTCGTACATTCACTATTAAATTTAAAAACTGTTGCCCCTCAGTTAAAAAGTTACAAGAGTAACAACTTTGATGCTATATTCCAATTTTCATATTTTCACTCAAATATTTTGACCCATATTTAGGTTGGTACTTTTCAGTAGGTCATTGTCTTATATCATGCAGTTTGACATAAATTTTAGGACGTACTATGGGTCTTACAAAAAAAAGTTGAATATACAGATATGTTGTTTTCTCTTCTGTAGGGTACTGTCATATATTCTGTTCTCAAATTAAAGATTGTTGCCCCTCATTTAAAAAGTAAAAAGGGTATACTTAATTTTCAGGACCTACTTTGAGTCGTACAAATAAGGTAATATATTCTGATATGTTGGATCTCTTCAATAGGTCACTGTCGTATACATTCTAATTTAAATTTAAAAACTGTTGCCCTCCAGGTAAAAAGTTACAAGTCACAACGTTGATGCTATGTTCCAATTTTCATATTTTCATTCAAATATTTTTACCCATATTTAGGTTGGTACTTTTCAGTAGGTCACTGTCTTACATCATGTCAGTTTGACATAAATTTTAGGACGTACTATGGGTCTTACCAAAAAAAAAAAACGTAGAATATGCAGATATGTTGTTTCTCTTCTGAAGGTTACTATCTTACATTCTGTGGTCAAATTAAAAATTGTTGCCCCTCAGGTAAAACGTTAAAAGGGTTTACTCAATTTTCAGGACCTACTTTGAGTCGTAAAAAAAAGGTAATAAATACTGATATGTTGGATCTCTTTAATAGGTCACTGTCGTACATCCTGTATTAAATTTAAAAACTGTTGCCCCTCAGTTAAAAAGTTACAAGAGTAACAACTTTGATGCTATATTCCAATTTTCATATTTTCATTCAAATATTTTGACCCATATTTAGGTTGGTACTTTTCAGTAGGTCACTGTCTTATATCATGCAGTTTGACATAAATTTTAGGACGTACTATGGGTCTTACAAAAAAGACGTAGAACATACTGACATGTTGTTTCTCTTCTGTAGGTTACTATCTTACATTCTGTGGTCAAATTAAAGATTGTTGCCCCTTAAGAAAAAAGTTAAAAGGGTTTACTTAATTTTCAGGACCTAATTTGTGTCGTACAAAAAATGGTAATATATTTTGATATGTTGGATCTCTTCAATAGGTCACTGTCGTACATTCTATATTAAATTTAAAAACTGTTGCCCCCCAGGTAAAAAGTTACAAGTCACAACGTTGATGCTATATTCCAATTTTCATATTTTCATTTAAATATTTTGACCCATATTTTAGTTGGTACTTATTATCTAAAACCGATCTAAAATGAGTACATATTTTAACAAATTTCTTTGCTATAACACATAAAACAACATAAATAAGCTTGACTACGCTTTATCACCACATTAAATTGTAAATATTTTACGGTTGTGCATATTAGGTACTTCAAACACCTGCCTTAATTACCTAGGATCCCAAATTATTATCTGAAACTGATCTAACATGAATACATATTATAAGAAATTTAGATTTCTTTGCTATTACACATAAAACAATATAAACAAGCTTGACTATGCTTTATCACTAAATCAAATTGAAAATATTTTACAATTGTTCAAAGGAGATACCTTAAACACCTGCCTAAATTAACTAGGAGCCCAAATTATTATCTTTAACCGATCTAACATGAATACATATTTTAACAAATTTAGATTTCTTTGCTATTAAACATAAAACAATATAAATAAGTTTGGCTACGCTTTATCACTACATCAAATTGTAAATATTTTACGGTTTTGCAAAGGAGATACCTCTAACATCTGCCTAAATTACCTAGGAGCCCAAATTTTTATCTAAAACCGATCTAAAATGAATACATATTATAACAAATTTAGATTTCTTTGCAATTACACATAAAAAAATATAAATAAGCTTGACTACGCTTTATCACTACATCAAATTGTAAATATTTTACCGTTGTGCAAAGGAGATACCTCAAACACCTGCCTAAATTAACTAGAAGCCCAAATTATTATCTGAAACCGATGTAACATGAATACATATTATAATAAATTTAGATTTCTATGCTATTAAAAAACATAAAACAATATAAATAAGCTTGACTACGCTTTATCACTACATTAAATTGTAAATATTTTACGGTTGTGCAAAGGAGATACCTCAAACACCTGCCTTAATTACCTATGAGCCCAAATTATTATCTGAAAACGATCTAACATGAATACATATTATAACAAATTATTATTATAACACCAGCCAAAATTACTTAGGAGCCCAAATTATTATCTGAAACTGATACAACATGAATACATATTATAACAAATTTAGATTTCTTTACTCATACACATATAACAATATAAATTAGCTTGAATACGCTTTGTCACTACATAAATGTCTAAATATTTTACGGTTTTTGCAAAAGAGATACCACAAACACCTGCCTAAATTAAATAGGAGCTCAAATTATTATCTGAAACCGATCTAGCATGAATACATATTATAACAAATTTAGATTTCTTTGCTATTACACATAAAACAATATAAATAAGCTTGACTACGCTTTATAACTACATCAAATTGTAAATATTTTACGGTTCTGCAAAGGAGATACCTCAAACACCTGCCTTAATTACCTAGGAGCCCAAATTATCTGAAACCGATCTAACATGAATACATATTATAGCAAATTTAGATTTCTTTGCTATTTCACATATAACAAATAATAAACCTTTACTACGCTTTATCACTACATTAAATAGTAAATTTTTTCTAGTTGTGCAAAAGGAGATACCTCAAACACCTACCTAAATTAACTAGGAGCCCAAATTATTATCTGAAACCGACCAATCTAACATGAATAAATATTATAACAAATTTAGATTTCTTTGCTATTGTACATATAACAATATAAATAACCTTGACTACGCTTTATCACTACGTCAAATTTTATATTTTTTACGATGGTGTAGAGCAGATTCTTCAAACATCTGCCTAATTAACCTAAGAGCCCAAATTATTATCTGAAACCGATTTGACATGACGACAAATTATAACAAATTTAGGTTTCTTTGCAATTACACATTTAACATTATAAATAAACTTTACTACGCTTTATCATTACAAAAAATTGTAATTATTTGACAGTTGTGCAAAGGAGATACCTCAAACACCTTCCTAAATTACCTAGGAGCCCAAATTATTATCTGCAATGGATCTAACATGAATACATATAAGAAATTTAGATTTCTTTGCTATTACACAAATAACAATATAAATAGGCTTGACTACACCTTATCACTACAAAAATGTATAAATTTTTAACGGTTGTGGAAAGGAAATACCTCAAACACCTGCCTAAATTACCTAGGAGCCCTAAATATTATCTGAAACCGATCTAACATGAATACATATTATAACAAATTTAGATTACTATGCTATTACACATAAAACAATGTGAATAAGCTTGACTACACTTTATCACCACATTAAATTGTGAATATTTTACGGTTGTGCAAATTAGATACCTCAAACACCTGCCTTAATTTTCTAGGAGCCCAAATTATTATCTGAAACCGATCTAACATAAATACATATTATAGGAAATTTAGATTTCTTTGCTATAACACATAAAACAATATAAATAAGCTTGACTACGCTTTATCACTACATCAAATTGTAAATATTTTACGGTTGTGCAATGAAGATACCTCAAACACCTGCTTTAATTAACTAGGAGCCCAAATTATTATCTGAAACCGATCTAACATGAATACATATTATAACAAATTGAGATTTCTTTGCTATTACACATATAAGAATAAAAATAAGCTTGACTACGCTTTATTACTACATAAATGTGTAAATTTTGTACGGTTGGGCAAAGGAAATACCTCAAACACCTGCCTAAATTACCTAGGAGCCCAAATTATTATCTGAAACCGATCTAACATGAATACATATTATAACAAATTTAGATTTCTTTGCTATTACACATAAAACAATATAAATAAGCTTGACTACGCTTTATCACCACATCAAATTGTAAATATTTTACGGTTGTGCAATGAAGATACCTCAAACACCTGCCTTAATTAACTAGGAGCCCATATTATTATCTGGAACCGATCTAACATGAATACATATTAAAAGAAATTTAGATTTCTTTGCTATTACACAAATAACAATATAAATAAACTTGACTACGCTTTATCACTACATCAATTTGTAAATATTTTGTGGTTGTGCAAAGGAGATCCCTCAATTACCTGCCTAAATTACCAAGGAGCCCAAATTATTATCTAAAACCGATCTAAAATGAATACATATTATAACAAATTTAGATTTCTTTGCAATTACACATAAGAAATATAAATAAGCTTGACTAGCTTTACTCATAATCAAATGTAATATTTTTATGGTTGTGCAAAAGGAGATACCTCAAAAACACCTGCCTAAATTAACTAGGAGCCCAAATTATTATCTGAAACCGATCTAACATAAATACATATTATAACAAATTTAGATTTCTATGCTATTAAACATAAAACAATATAAATAAGCTTGAATACACTTTAAAACTTCAACAAATTGTAAATATTTTACGGTTGTACAAAGGAGATATAAAATAAGCTTGACTACGCTTTATCACTACATAAGAGTGTAAATTTTTTACGGTTGTGCAAAGGAGATACATTAAACACGTGCCTAAATTACCTAGGAGCCTAAATTATTATCTGAAACCAATCTAACATAAAAGCATATTATAACAAATTTAAATTTCTTTGCTATTACACATAAAACAATATGAATAAGATTGACTACGTTTTATCACTACATCAAATTGTAAATATTTTACGGTTGTGCAAAGAAGATTCCTCAAACACCTGCCTAAATTAACTAGGAGCCCAAATTATTATCTGAAACCGGTCTAACATGAATATATATCATAACAAATTTAGATTTCTTTGCTATATCACATAAAACAATATAAACAAGCTTTACTACGCTTTATCACTACATTAAACTGTAAATACTTTACGGTTGTGCAAATAAGATACCTCAAACGCCTGCCCTTATTAATTAGGAGCCCAAATTATAATCTGAAACCGATCTAACATGAATATATATTATAACAAATTTAGATTTCTTTGCTATTACACATAATCTAACATAAATACATATTATAGGAAATTTAGATTTCTTTGCTATAACACATAAAACAATATAAATAAGCTTGACTACGCTTTATCACTACATCAAATTGTAAATATTTTTTACGGTTGTGCAATGAAGATACCTCAAACACCTGCTTAAATTAACTAGGAGCCCAAATTATTATCTGAAACCGATCTAACATGAATACATATTATAACAAATTGAGATTTCTTTGCTATTACACATATAAGAGAATAAATAAGCTTGACTACGCTTTATTACTACATAAATGTGTAAATTTTGTACGGTTGGGCAAAGGAAATACCTCAAACACCTGCCTAAATTACCTAGGAGCCCAAATTATTATCTGAAACCGATCTAACATGAATACATATTATAACAAAATTAGATTTCTTTGCTATTACACATAAAACAATATAAAAAAACTTAACGACGCTTTATCACTACATCACATTGTAAATATTTTACGGTTGCACAAAGGAGATACCTCCCTGCCTAAATTAACTAGGAGCCCATATTATTATCTGAACGCGATCTAACAGAATACATATTACAAGAAATTTAGATTTCTTTGCTATTACACAAATACAATTTAATAACTTCTACGCTTTATCACTACATCCATTTGTAAATCATTTTGTGGTTTGTGCAAAGGAGATCGCATCAATTACCTGCCTAAATACCAAGTGGCCCAAATTATTATCTAAAACCGATCTAAATGAATACATATTTAAACAAATTTAGATTTCTTTGCATTACACATAAAAAAATATAAATAAGCTTGACTAAGCTTTATCCCTACAAAATCAATTGTAAATTTTTAATGGTTGTGCAAAGGAGATCCCTCAAACACCTGCCTAATTAACCTAGGAAGCCCCAAATTATTGTCTGAAACCGATCTAAACATAAATACATATTATACAAATTTAGATTTCTATCTATTACATAAAACATTATAAATAAGCTTGAATACCTTTAAAACTTCAAACAAATGGGTCAAATATTTTAGCGGTTGTACAAAAGGAAGATATATAGAGCTTGACTACGCTTTATCACTATAAAGTGTAATTTTTTAACGTTGTGCAAGGAGATACATTAACAGTGCCTAAATTACCATAGGAGCCTAAATTATTATCTGAAACCAATGTAACATGAATAACATATTAAAACAAATTTAAATTTCTTTGCTAATTACACATAAAACAATATAATAAGCTTGACTGACTACGTTTAATCACTACATCAAATTGTAAATATTTTACGGTTGTGCAAAGAAGATTCCTCAAACACCAGCGCCTAAATTACCTAGGAGCCCCAAATTATTATCTGAAAACCGGTCTAATCATGACATCATATATATAACAAATTTAAGATTTCTTTGCTTATCACATAAAACAATATAAACAGGCTTGACTACGCTTTCACTACATTAAATTGTAAATACTTTACGTTTGTGCCAAATAAGATACCATCAACGCGCTGCCCTTATTAATTTAGGAAGCCCAATATTATAATCTGAAACCGATCTAAAATGATGAATAATATTATAACAAATTTAGATTTCTTTGCTAATTACACATATAGACAATAATAAATAAGCTTTGAACTACGCTTTATACTAACATCAACATTGTAAAATTTTAGCAGTTGTTCAAAGGAAGATACCCTAAACACCTGCCTTAATTACCTTAGAGCCCAAATTATTATCTGAAACCGATCTATAATGAATACATATTATAACAAGTTTAGATTTCAATGCTATTACATCATATAACACTATTAAGCTTGACTACGCCTCATCACTACATCAAATTGTAAAAATGTTACGGTTGTGCAAGAGGAAGAATACCTTAAACACCTGCCTTAATTACCTAGAAGTCAAAATTATTATCTGAAACCGATCTAACATGAATACATATTATACACAAATATAGATTTTCTTTGCTATTACACTAAAACAATATAATAAGCTTAAACTACGCTTTATCACTAGATCAAATTGTAAATATTTTACGGTTGTGCAAAGGAGATACCTTAAGACCCCTGCTAATTACCTACGAGCGCAAATTATTATAAGTGAAAACCGATCTAAACATGAAATACATATTATAACAAATTTAGATTTCTTTGCTATTACACATATAAAATAATAAAAAAGCTTGACTACGCTTTATTACTACATCAAATTGTAAATATTTTACGGTTGTCCAAAGGAGATACTTCAAACACCTGCCTTAATTACCTAGAAGCCCAAATTATTATCTGAAACCGATCTAACATGAATACATATTATAACAAATTTAAATTTCTTTGCTATTACCCATATAACAATATAAATAGGCTTGACAACGCTTTATCACTACATAAATATGTAAATTTTTTCTGGTTGTGCAAAGGAGATACCTCATACACCTGCCTAAATTACCTAGGTGCCCAAATTATTATCTGAAACCGATTTAACATGAATACATATTGTAACAAATTTAGATTTCTTTGCTATAACACATAAAACAATATAAATAAGCTTGACTAAACTTTATAACTACAACAGATTGTAAATATTTCACGGTTGTACAAAGAAGATACCTAAAACACCTGCCTTAATTAACTAGGAGACCAAATTATTATCTGAAACCGATCTAACATGAATACATATTATAACAAATTTAGATTTCCTTGCTATTACACATATACCAATATAAATAAGCTTGACTACAATTTGTTACTACATAAATGTATAAGTTTTTTACGGTTGTGCAAAGGAGATACCTCAAACACCTGCCTAAATTACCTAGGACCCCAAATTATTATCTAAAACCGATCAAACATGAATACATATTATAACAAATTTAGATTTCTTTGCTATATCACATAAAACAATATAAATAAGCTTGACTACGCTTTATCACTGCATCAGATTGTAAATATTTTAAGGTTGTGCAAATAAGATACCTCAAACACCTGCCTTAATTACCTAGGAGCCCAAATTATTATCTGAAACCGATCTAACATGAATACATATTATAACAAATTTAGATTTCTTTGCTATTACACATATAAAATAATAAAAAAGCTTGACTACGCTTTATTACTACATCAAATTGTAAATATTTTACGGTTGTCCAAAGGAGATACTTCAAACACCTGCCTTAATTACCTAGAAGCCCAAATTATTATCTGAAACCGATCTAACATGAATACATATTATAACAAATTTAAATTTCTTTGCTATTACCCATATAACAATATAAATAGGCTTGACAACGCTTTATCACTACATAAATATGTAAATTTTTTCTGGTTGTGCAAAGGAGATACCTCATACACCTGCCTAAATTACCTAGGTGCCCAAAATTATTATCCTGAACACCGCATTTAACATAATACATAATTGTAACAATTTAGATTTGTCTTTTGCTATAACACATTAAACAATATAAATAAACTTGACTACACTTTATCACTACATCGAATTGTAAATATTTCACGGTTGTTCATCAAAGAAGATACCTAAACACCTGCCTAAATAACCTAGGAACCAAAATTATTATCTGAAACCGGATCTAACATGAATACATATTATAACAAATTTAGATTTCCTTGCTATTACACATATACCAATATAAATAAGCTTGACTACAATTTATCACTAAAATGTGTATATTTTTACGGTTGTGCAAGGAGATACCTGCACGGCTCAAACACCTTGTCCCTAATATTACCTTAGGACGCCGACTTTCCCCCCACCCTCCCCAAAATTATTATCTAAAACCGAACTAACATGAATACATATTATAACAAATTTTAGATTTCTTTGCTATATCAACATAAAACAATATAAATAAGTTGATAAACGGCTTTATCAATGCATCAGATTGTAAATATTAGGTTGTGCAAATATAGAATATCCCGCTTCAACACCTGCTTAATTACTATGACCCAAATTTTATGCTGAAGAAAACGATCTAACATGCAATAACATATTATAACAAATTATTATTTTATAACACACTGCTAAATTACCTAGGAGCCCCAAATTATTATCTGAACTGATACAACATTGAATACATTATAAGATATAATTATAACAAATTTCAGATTTCATTTGCTGATACCATATAACATATAAATTAGCTTGAATACGGCTTTGTCACAAACATAAATGTCTAATATTTTACGTTTTGCAAAAAGAGAACCGCACAACGTATACCTGCCCAAATTATAGGACTCAAATTATTAATCTGAACCGTATCTAAGCATGAAATACATATTATCAGACAAATTTAGATTTCTTTGCTAATGCACATAAACCATATAAGCTTGACTACGCTTTATAAATACATTAAAAAATTGTAAATTTTTTACGGATTTGCA
>JABUQX010069638.1:0-37500 GCA_015478945.1 Trachelipus rathkii
CAGTGTACTTCGTTCGGATCTTTGGTGTTTAACCGTTTCGCATTTATCGTGAAAAACGCTTTCGCGTTTTCGTGCCGCCACTTCACTCTGTGACAAACCTCATCTTTGGCATGCTTATTTTCTCTGTGAAAAACCTCATCTGTGGTATGCTTATTCTCTGTGACAAACCTCATCAGTGGTATGCTTATCCTGTGACAAACCTCATCTGTGGTATGCTTATTCTCTGTGACAAACCTCATCTGTCGGATCTCCTCGGTGTTGGAGTTCATCACCTGGGCTTGTCCCATCACCGTGTCCCCTCACAAATCTACGCATTTCACTCCTATTATGCACCGTTTTTCTCGTTTGAACTACTCTCTCATTCCTTTCCTTCAGACACTCTATTACGGACTCTCGCACCGTTTCTTAGGTCTCTTAGCCGGTCACTTCCCAACACAGTCACCTCTATATAACCGCTTAACCATTTGGCTATCATTCATTTCTAAATGAATAAACCACCTAATACACTCATTTATTCTCTCATTTACTCCTTTTGCCACACCTAACACGCCCCAAAGATTATCCATTAGAACAGACTGCATACTAATCCCCAAAGATTATCCATTAGAACAGACTGCATACTAATCCCCAAAGATTAGCCATTAGAACAGACTGCATGCTAATCCCCAAAGATTATCCATTAGAACAGACTGCATACTAATCCCCAAAGATTATCCATTAGAACAGACTGCATACTAATCCCCAAAGATTATCCATTAGAGCAGACGCATACTAATCCCAAAAGATTATCCATTAGAACAGACTGCATACTAATCCCCAAAGATTATCCATTAGAACAGACTGCATACTAATCCCCAAAAAGATTATCCATTAGAACAGACTGCATACTAATCCCCAAAGATTATCCATTAGAACAGACTGCATACTAATCCCCAAAGATTATCCATTAGAACAGACTGCATACTAATCCCCAAAGATTATCCATTAGAACAGACTGCATACTAATCCCCAAAGATTATCCATTAGAACAGACTGCATACTAATCCCCAAAGATTATCCATTAGAACAGAATGCATACTAATCCCCAAAGATTATCCATTAGAACAGACTGCATACTAATTCCCAAAGATTATCCATTAGAACAGACTGCATACTAATCCCCAAAGATTATCCATTAGAACAGACTGCATACTAATCCCAAAAGATTATCCATTAGAACAGACTGCATACTAATCCCCAAAGATTATCCATTAGAACAGACTGCATACTAATCCCCAAAGATTATCCATTAGAACAGACTGCATACTAATCCCCAAAAGATTATCCATTAGAACAGACTGCATACTAATCCCCAAAGATTATCCATTAGAACAGACTGCATACTAATCACCAAAGATTATCCATTAGAACAGACTGCATACTAATCCCCAAAGATTATCCATTAGAACAGACTGCATACTAATCCCCAAAGATTATCCATTAGAACAGACTGCATACTAATCCCCAAAGATTAGCCATTAGAACAGACTGCATACTAATTCCAAACCAGTTTCTGTACTATGCATTAATATCGGTAATAACATACACTTCCAAAACAGTAGTGCATTTAAAACTTAGTTCCCTTGCATTTACCAAAGATTTAATTGCACCAGACACTTTACTACCACTTGCAGCTTTCCTACTACGCTTACCAGCATATAGCCTAAATATTTAAATTTAGCTACCTGTTCCAGTTGCTCACCATCCAACAAGATTTCACATTTCATACTCTCCTCACCTACCAACATTACCTTGCTCTTATCTAAATTTACTTTTAGCCCTCCTTTTACATATCCAGCCAAATCTTTCCATCAATCCTCTTAAACCCACTTCAGATTCACCACACAAACCAAATCTGAGAGATATAATTAAAAATTGATAAAAGATTATTTCTTATTGTGTTTATTTTTATTTATATATTCAATTACAAGAAACCGAGGCACTTCACTCTACCTAGTGGAATGGGTACTTATGAATGTAGTGACGCTTTCAGTGGGTTATGGTAATTGTTGGAAAATTGATATGGAATCAGAATTATCTGCTACACAACCAATCGGGAATACCACCAGCAAGAATATTTATAGAATATGTTGGATAATTTTTTTTGTTTTTTAATAGTCGCTTATTTATTCATATTGAAATGTCCTTCATATCGTGTGTGAGAGTCCTCGTCCTCTATCTTGATAAAAATCTTGTTTTTGATATAATAAAAGGTAAGCATGGAATTATATTACATCGAAATGAGGAAAACATTTCGAGTTTTATTACTGCTTCAAAATAAAACTCATTTCAGTTATTAGATTTTTAAATCACCTTTCGTTACAAAATTGATTGAATAAGATTAAATACTTATAAGATTAATACTTTTGTATTTTAATATAAACATTAGATGATATAAAGAGAGAGAGAGAACTATGGAGCAGGAACAAAAAATATTTTTTGTTTAATACAAAATAGTTTTCAGATTTGCAAGTGTAAAGAGAAGGAATTAATAACGAGCATTTATTATCATTATATAATTTCAAAACTTGGAATTAAAAAGTGGGAAAGGAGACACATCTGGAGTCCCCGAAGCCGGATGATTTTGAAGGGATGGAACCATAGACTCTAATAAATGTTTATTTGCCCTTTAACTCCAAATTCAAGTATAGACAGTTACCAAAAAATAAAATACGAGTTACGAAAATATAAACGAGATGAAATATCGAAATGGAATACGAGATTGAGTAGAAGAAATCGGCGTAAGGAAGAGTTTTCAAGAAATGAAATGAAATATGTTTAAAATTTATTTTAGGCACCTTTTTTTTTTTTCTTTCACAAACTATTTAAGAAAATTTCTCTACTATTTTTACCTCAATTTTTCCAGTAAAATCAAACCGAGTTTGTTAAATTTTCCGAAATGCTAAAATCAAGACGATTGTTTTTTATTGAAGGATATAATATGCTTCAAATTTCTTAGTTTTTTATAAAGCCATTTTTAGGCCAATGTAAACACCGCTGTGAAACGTATCTCATTATTACTTACTCTTCTATGTTAATATTTTCCGTTACCTTTTCTTTAACATTATTGGACTTGCAAGTTTCGTATTATTTTCTCAGTGAATAATGTGTTTACTCCATGTGTGTGTGTATTCGGTCCCCGTTTTAGCCACTGTCATTTACTCCTTGTGTATTTCGACGCTCCCCGTTTTAACCACAGCCACTGGAACAAACAATGAAAATTGTCATCTTTTACAAGTACTTTATAATTCAGATATTGTATATTGGAACAAGGTATATATATATATATATATATATATATATATATATATATATATATATATATATATTTATATATTTATATATATATCTATATATATATATATATATATATATATATATATATATATATATATATATATATATATATATATATATATATATATATATATATATATATATATATATATATATATAAATATATATATATATATATATAGATATATATATATATATATATATATATATATATATATATATATATATATATATATATATATATATATATATATACACTGAAGTTTCACTTTGTTAAAACTTATTTCAACTCTTTCTACAAACCAATCAATGTTTTAGACAAATTTAAACACATTCTTTTCATAATCGTTTTCTATAATTAGAAAGACTGGTCGAATCAGGATTCGAACCAAATCCAATGATGATTTCAATGTCATGTGCTGCTCAATTGCTGAAATGATCCTTAATATATTGACCGAATATTCCATCATTGATTATTCCAACATTTTAACAAGACGCATAGCAAGATTTTCTAATATTTAAAAATTTTCGACCAGGCCGTGTAAGAAAAACATATATATATATATATATATATATATATATATATATATATATATATATATATATATATATATATATATATATATATATATATATATTATATATATATATATATATATATATATATATATATATATATATATATATAAAGTACATTGTGTTCAGATGGACAATCTTAGGGGTGGGTAGGTGTAAGGAGAATTGATAAAATGAGTAATGAACGTATTAGAGAGTTGTGTGGTGTGAAAAAATGGGTAAATGAGAGAATAAATGAAAGTACGTTGAGATGGTTTGGTAATGTGGAAAGGATGGATAATAGTCGGTTGGTTAAGCGGATATATAGTGGTGAGTGTGCTGGGAATCGACCTGCTGGGAGACCGAAAAAAAAGTGGATTGAGTTAGTAAAGGAATGCCTGGAGGAGAGAAATGTGAGTTTGGCAGAGGCGAGAAAAATGGTGCAGAACAGGAGTGAATGGCGGGGTTGTGTGGAGGGTATGGTTGGTGGCCACCTCCGGATGAACCATATTGGCGAGATGCCATAGTGAGGGTCCGTCGCGGTTCCGTGAAGCTCTAGGGTGGATTTTTTGACTGCGACAAGTTCTCACTGAAAGGTATAAAATGGGCGATAAGGCTGGGCTTTCTATTCTGCTTCCGGTGTATGTTACGCACCTTACCCCGTCTTGGGGAAGGTGGGTGATATATATATATATATATATATATATATATATATATATATATATATATATATATATATATATATATATATATATATATATATATATATATATATATATATATATATATATATATATATATATATATATATATATATATATATTTACATATATGAGGTGATAGTGAATGTGTGTGGGTTTGATGGTGCAAGAAGGAATAGGTATTTTGGGGATGAGGTTATTAGTAAGGAGGAGGTAATGGGAAGAGTGAAAAAGTTGAAGAATGGTAAATCTGCAGGTATAGATGAAATTACTGGTGAAATGATCAAGAACGGAGGCTAGATGGTGAGTGATTGGATTTGGAAGTTGTGTAATAAAGCGTTCATGGAGGGTATAGTTCCAGGGATTGGAGGAGAGCAGTGATAGTACCCTTATATAAGAATTAAGGAGATAAGGGGAACTGTAGAAATTATAGGGAGTTGTAAGTGCTTGAGGAAAGATATATGCTGGTATTTTGGTCGAAAGAGTGCGTCGAGTAACTGAAGGACTGATTGGTGAAGAACAAGGTACGTTTAGGAGTGGTAGAGGATGTGTGGATCAAATCTTTACATTGAAACAAATGATTGATAAAATGAGGGAGAAGAAGAATAAATTGTATTTAGATTTTATATATTTAAAACAGGCGTATGATAGGGTTAATAGGGAAACCCTATGGCAGGTGTTAGTGAAATATGGTAATAATAATAATAATAATAATAAAAATTATGTATGACGATAGTGAGGCGTGTGTAAGAATAAATGGTGTCAAAAGTGATTGGTTTAGTATTAATAGCGGAGTGAGACAGGGTTGTGTTATGTCTCCTTGGTTATTCAATTTGTATATGGATGGGGTTATGAAAGAATTAGAGGTGGGTTTGGCAGGAAATGGTGTTAGAATGATGGAGAATGGAGATGAGTGGAGGGTGCTCTACCTATTATATGCGGATGATTTGGTTTTGTGTGGTGAATCTGAAGAGAGTTTGAGAGGATTGGTAGAGAGATTTGGCAGTGTGTGTGTAAAAGGAGGGGTTTGAAAGTAAACGTAGATAAGAGTAAGGTTATGGTTGTGAGTGAGGATAGTCCTCAGTGTGAAGTTATGTTAGATGGTGAGCAGCTGGAACAAGTGTCTGAGTTTAAATATTTAGGGTATATGTTGGATGAGAAGGGAACGGATGATGCAGAGTGTAGTATTAAAGTTGTGAATGGCATGAAAGTGGCTGGTGCAATTAAACCATTGGGGAATGTAAAGGGACTAGGTCTTGAGTGCGCTAGGGTCTTACATGAGGGTATGTTGTTACCTGTGTTATTGTATAATAGTGAGACTATGGTCTGGAATAAGAAGTATAGATCTAAAGTTCAATGTGTTCAGATGGACAATCTTAGGGGAGTGCTAGGTGTGAGAAGAATTGATAAAATGAGGAATGAACGTATTAGAGAGTTATGTGGTGTGAAGAAAGGGGTAAACAAGAGAATAAATGAAAGTATGTTGGATGGTTTGGTCATGTGGAAAGGATGAATGATAGTCGGTTGGTTAAGCGGATGTGAGTGTGTTGGGAACCGACCGGCTGGAAGACCGAAGAAAAAGTGGATTGAGTCAGTAAATGAATGTTTGAAGGAGAGAAATGTGAGTTTGGCAGAGGCGAGAATAAAGGTGCTTAATAGGAGTGAATGGCGGGGTTTTGTAAGGGGGTATGGTTGTGGCCCACCTGGGCCAAGGGATGAACCCTTACACTGACGATTTACCATAGTGAGGGTTCGTCGTGGTCCCGTGAAGTTCTAGGGTGGATTTTCTGTCTGCGACGAGTTCTCACTAATTAATGGTACAGAGGGGGCGGTAAGGCTGGGCTTTCTTTTCGACTTTTGTCATATTCTTCTACTGCTTTTCTTTTCCGATGCTTGTAACACACTTCTCCCCAGTCTTGGGAATTAAAAGAAAGATGAAGAAGAAAAAAAAAAATATATATATATATATATATATATATATATATATATATATATATATATATATATATATATATATATATATATATATATATATATATATATATATATATATATATATATATATATATATAGAAGAGAGAGAGAGAGAGAGAGAGGATTCATGTACAGGACCCACCACGGCCCACAGAGAAGCGGCCACACTGGGTTGAATAATCAACTCCATGGGTGGATCCTGGCTCCTACATATTTTAAATGTCAAAAATTTGGATGGCGAATAAATATTCAGTCAAAAATAAATAAAAAGCTAGATTAAAAATGTCCTTACATTAGAAATAGTCCCAAATTACACAAAATCATATGTTATAAAGAATATTCAGTTCTTGAAGATAAGAGAAAATAGAGTTATTGTTAAAGTTGAAGGATTCACATAAGATATGGGATAACCTTTTGAAAGGTGGTATGGACCATAAAGTAGGAAAATAACGACGGTGAATAGGGTCTAGTTGAGGACATTAATGAAGATATGTTTTTAGAATAGGGGGCTTTAAGCACCTGGAGGACGCTGAGCGAATCTGAATAAATGACATAAGAGTGGTCTTGGTTAAGGAATGGAATTCGATAAAGGGTAATCATTATAGACATTATTTGTGCCTTAAAAATTGAAGCATGATGGGGGGGGGGGAAGACAGCGGATGCACCCACACTGTCCACTGTTTTAGAACTGTCAGTAAACACGAGTAAATCCACCGTGAACTGCTGAATGAGACAGAAACAATGCCTTTAACAAGTCAGCGGGGTTGCCATATATGGAGAGAGATGTCAGGACCAGGCAAACGTTGGGTGCAGGGAATAGCAAAGGTGTATACCCTTCGTCAAAAGAGAATGGCAGCACCTTTTGCAAAGGGATATTGAGGAAGTTAAGGATGTTTTAAACTGTGTTTGTAAATGTTCAGTTAGGAGGATTCTGAGGTATCTCGTAGAATCGGTTTAGAGCAGATGATATTGGGGTTTGAAAGGGAAGATAACTTGTGCACATGATGTATTCCCTTCAAAGAGAGAGAGTGGAATCACATCGGATTCAACTTCAAGGCTCACCCGGAGGCGATCGTAATTCGTAAGGCTCCAGTGGAGATACGGATCTAGAATGAGTCCATTGGATGGGATCTAACAAGTGTAGTATAGTTGGGATTCCTGACCATACACTACGCAGCCACAGTCCAGCTTCGATCGGATTAGGGTGGTAAGGAGAAATAAAAAGGACTTGCGATCAGCACCCCAAAATTTTGAGGCGAGATGACGTAATAGATCAAGTACGCGATGACAAGTCGTTTTCAAAAGTTTAATATACAGTGTGTATGTTAGGTCGTCATCTAGAATGAGTCCTAGAAATTTGACTTGTGAAATTACAGGAATGGGTGAACCATATAAGGTTTGGTTCACGAAAGGAAGATGGCAGGCTCTTTTACTCCCTTTTTTCCTAAATAGTACTGCTGAGGTTTTGGTGGGTGAGAAATGGATGCCATGGGAATTACCCCATTGTGAAATATTCTCAATATCTAGTTGAAGTTGGCTTTCAAAAAATAGCAGCCTGGCACCGGCAATGTATATCGCCAGGTCATCAACATAGATAGAAAAATTGACACGAAGCTGGGATAGAAGTAACGATGTTATTAAATCCGAGGGCAAATAATAATACACTCAGAACACTGCCCCGCGGAACGGCAATCAGAGTAAAGTAGTGACCGAGCACAAGGACCTTTGAACCTGGATGGATCTGTTTGGCAGAAGGCATTTAATAAAGAGAGGGAGCTGTCCTCGGAAACGAAGCTAGTGGAGTTTAAGGAGGACCCAGTTCTCCACGTTGTGTCATAGGATTTTTCAAGGTCAAAAAGACACCAAGAACCATTCCACCAGTTGAGAAGACTTTCCGGATCTCATGATCCAGCTTTAACAAGGGATCCGCGGTCGAACGATTTTTGCGGACACCAAATTGGAAGTTTAAAAAAGCCTGGCGACTCTCCAGAACAGGGAGAAAGCGGCCTGAAACCATTTTCTCAATTAATTTTCAAATATGACAGGTCAGTGAAATTTATTCTTTTGGAATAAGGATTACAAAAGCTGTAGTCCAAATAGATGGAAAAGAGGATTGGATCCAGATTCTGTTATACAGATCCAGCAAAACTGCTGATGCAGAGGGGTGACTATGACTGAGCATTGTGTACGAAATCATGTGTGGGCTATTCGCAACTGCAGTTGATACTCTGCAAGTGTTAAAAGCGTTATAGGTGGGATCTTCCCCTTTCGCTGTTGAAAAGTCTGGCAGTGCAGTGTTAATTCTCAAATTTTGAGAGATTTCAGGATATCGAAAAGAGCTCGTATTGGTTATATCAGGCCTGTAACGGTGGATTGTTAGGGAGGCAAGTTATTTTCTGTGCAACTTTCCACACTGAAGAAAGGGGAGTTGTGAAGTTGACAGTCGAAGTACAAGTTCGAAAGTATTTTTACGTGTTTGGCGATTAATTCAACGAGATTTCGCCGCAGCTGCTTTAAAGATAATCATGTTTGAGGTGGTGTGGGTCCTTTTGTATTGCCTTTAGAGTTTTTTCTTCTCCTGGTTAGCTTGTGCACACTCTTGGGACCACCAAGGGATTTGCCGAACGCCTACCTGCTGAAGGTCGTGGGATTCAAGCTTCCGCTGCTGTGATGATAACTTGTTGTAAGAAGTTAAAGGGATCATCAACAGTCTGAAACCGCTTATTAAAGGGAGAGAGTGGAATACTGTAGCCTGATGAAAATGAGCTCACTCCGCTCGGTCATAAGGCCAGCTGGAGTTAGGTTTTTACATTGGGCTCCGTGCAAGTTCATTTAAGGCTATTGGTAAAGGTCATTGCCATATAAGTAATCAAAGCGAGACCAGGTAAAGCGATCTATAAGAGAATGGGAGCAGAAGTAAATATCTATGCAGGAAGAAGTGTGTGTATATAAACGTTCATATGTAGGGTGTTCTGTGTTAAGGCATCCCAGGGAAAAAAAAGGGTTAGGAGATCAACAAGGATCTTAGACGAGGTTACAGGGGGCTAAGGGGTGATGAAGTTTGAAGTCTCTCAGTATAACAACAGGAGTGGGAAGCTGCCTGAAAAGGTCAGTTAAGTCAGTCTTAGTAAATTCAATACTGGGAACCAAATAGATCGAACAGACAGTGAGATCGATGGACAGATGAACACTTGCTGACACTGCATGAATTCTGGTTTGAAGAGGGACTGGAGAATAGGGGATAGACTTATGAATTAGAATTCCTTCGTCTCCTCTATCATTGTCATCTATTTCTATAGAAGTTAGCGGCTATTTGTATTCCGTTGGTTGAAAGAAGTCGCGATAACATAGTTGAAGTTCCTGCTAACATATGCACTTTGGTGTCCATATGTTATTTAGTTGAACAAGTCCTTCAAAATTATAGTAGCCACGACAATTCCATTGAAGGAAGGTGGCTATGCTATGTTCTGAATATTATAAGGATAGTCTTTTTGAGATAATTGTCTCTATGTAGCTAGGAATAATATTGGAGGTGGATACAGATGAGGAGGAGAAAAGGCTGAGACGTGAGTCCCGACGAAGAGGAGCAAAAATCTGGTGGTAAGGAATAGTCGTACATCAGAGATTTTGGTTGTACGACCAGTTTTGGGGAGGAATTCTCTGTGGTATTTGGTGGAGTCACTTGGCCATGAATGCGAAGTAAGTCGAGTTCAATCAAGTCTATGTTATTATGTGGACTTGGTTGGTCATTGGAAGGGCAACCAGGGTGCTCATGTTTGGGAATGGGAGCGATAGCAGTATCTGCCAATCAAGCAGATTCAGAAAATTGTAAAGAATGTTTTTTTTTTTTTTTTTTTTTTTTTTTTTTTTTTTTTTATTTTTTATTGGATGGGTGGCATCTTGAGAGGGAGTGTTGAAGTTGCTATTTTGGGATTGTTGGGTTGCGAAAGGTTCTTGTTGGAGACTTTGTCAGTAAGTCATCAGGTGGGCTATTTTGGGAGACTGTACAGTTTGAGTTAAGATGGGAGATTTCTGGGTCTGCTTTCTTGCCGCCAACAGATCCAGAACGCTTGGAGCGTTTTCGGTGTTTGCGTTGAACGGTTTTCCATTCACCTCCCTCGGAAGCGCAGGAAGCATTAAAAGAGAGTGGGTCATCACATCAAGCTCTATATGGGAACTATAATCCATTTCATCTGCTAAGGCATAGAATCCTTTAGGGAGTGCAGAGATAGAAAATTCGGAAGAAGAGTTATAGGAGGATTTAGAAGAGCTGGAATAATCCTGCAAGCTATCAGAGGATTGGTTGGTGGGTTGTTTGACAGCTGTGGTTGCTTGGGTACAATCTATTGATGTCAATGCTTTTGTCTCAGGAATAGACTTGTGGCGAAGTCTCTTCTGAGTTGCATTTTTATATCTGGAGTCGGTGTACTCTGCTTTAGAAATTCAGATGTTTTATATTTTAGCGAGTAATCTTTGCCTTGGTGCTTAATCTGTTGTTTCTGTTTAGGGGCATCTTTTCAGGATTTGGAGTGATGGTGGGAGACCGATTAAGGGACAAAGACGCAGGCCTCTTGCGAGAGTTTGGTGAACTCATCGGGAGGGTATTGAGCAGAGTTTCCTGGCAGGAAATGCTCTCAAAGCTATGTCCCAGCTAAAAAAAATTCCAGGTTCCAGTGGGTTTAAGATAATTTATCTTAAAACATATTGGAACCTACTGGAATTTTTTGCTGGGGTGGAGGTTAAATAGACTTTGTTTCATTGCTGGTCAGTTGAAAGCTAGCACTCGTGGTAGGGCTGTTGACGGCATTTTGGGCGGAAGATTGAATTGAATGCTATTTTTTATACTATTTGAATAGTCGGCACTATAGGCAATGCAGGCGAGCAGGTTACAGTAACTGCTTGAGTCTCGCTGGGATTTTGGGGAAGAGTTTTACTGGAATGGAGTTGTGTCGGTGGGTTGAAACGCGGAGACGGGGGGAGCTGCTGCAATTGTAGCATAGGCTTACCTTGATCTTGTAGGATATTTGTCTTTGAGTTGGTGTATGGCATCTCTCCTGCTCAATTTTTGCATAGTGCATAACTCCAGAACCTCCTGTTCAAACAGGTAAACAGTTTTTACAGAGTGGTGCGTTTTCACAGGGAATGTGAAATTCTTCTACACAGACTGAGCATATATCATGCTGTCCCCTACGGTATTTTCAAGGATGACCAAACCGCTGGCATTTAAAACAACGTCTGGGTAGGAGAATAAACGTGCGAACACTATAGATTGTAAACCCAATTTTCACCTTAGTAGGTGGAAAAGGGGCGTTAAAAGTCAGCAGCAAACGAGGATTTGGGGTGTCGGGCAAGTCCCGATGGGGAAATCTGTAAACGTTAGTAACAGGAATTCTTTTCTGTTGTAGATTTCTTAGAATGACAGCAATATCTTCGTCTTTCTGTTCTAAAGAGTAAATAGTGCCTTTCGATGTGTTTTTTATTTTATCAAGAGTGGAAATAAGAGGAACGTTTCCGAGAGAAGTTAAGGATGACCAGATAGAACTTTTATTCCTGATAATAGCTTGAACAAGAAGGGACCCATTCCTCATTAACGTGACTGGGGGGTTTTCAACTCCTAAAGCCTTTTCAAGTGCATCGCTAAGGATAATAGTTCTTTGGTCAGTAAGAGCTTTGGAGGTGTGGGATGCATTAAGTAATACATCGGGAATGTTGTGTCAGCTGGCAGTCTCGAAGGGGGAGCAACGTATGGAGTAAACAATTGAAAACGACTAGGACTGGGTCACCTTTTCGGGGTTTCTTCGACCGTTTGGGCACCTGGGATGTTGAGGGCGTGCCAGGTGACTGATCGCTGGAGATAGACAGAGGCCTTCCAGGTGAAGTGAAGGGAATCACGGCATTAATATTTGAAGTGCAATTCAGAAGAATAAGTAAATTAATCGGTGCAGGTTCGGTAATCGCTAAATCCATTAGGCTACGAGGAGAATTAAGATTTTCCATGGTATATTAAATGGGTGTCAAACCTTATGAAGTTTGTGACCGGAGGACCGCGCTAAGCGACGGGGTGTCTCTTATTATAAATGTTCTAGAGGAGTCAGGAAAAAGATCCAAACCTGGTGCTAGGTCGTGGGCACCGAATCGCGAACGGATCATGCGGCTCACACCCTTTCAAGACATATGACAACGGGTGCCCCTCCCATAAGGAAGGGTGTAATCGGCGCTCATCTACCTCTCTGGCAAAAAAAAAAATAGAAACTGTGGTAAAGGAGGAAGTGGATTGAAAAAAAACAACAGAAAATTAATATGAAAAATGAAGGAAAAGGATTAAGACTGAAAGATTACATGTGTGACAAATACAACTGCACATACTAATGCTGGGGCAGGAGGGATGCACAAAGTCCACCTACTATTGGTTCTTATCATTAATGCCATGCTCAAGTATGGAAGGTACACAGAGAAGCGGATGAAAGGAGAAGGCACGACAAATAAGAGTAGAAAGAAAGAGAATACAAGTGACCGAAGAAGGAAGCACACCAGGCAGGAATGAATGTAGAGAAGATAAGTGAGAGAATAAGGTAATCAGAAGACTCAGAGGAGGAAAGGAGAAGAAGGAGAAGGAGAAGGAGAAGGATAAGAGAAGATTTAGGACTAAAATGGCGAAGGAAGACGATCGAAGGTGGATTAAAATTCACTCTAGACTTTCGAAAGGAAAGAGAAGAGATTGTGTGATCAGACTAATTAATTCCTGAGATGTCTGCCATTGAATCAAAGTATGGGAATTTATTTATGAAATTATATATATTATTAATATATAATATATATAATATATATATATTATATATTATATATTAATATTATATATAATATAATATATAATATATATATAATATAATTAATATAATATATATATATATATATATAATAATATATATATATAATTATATATATAATATATATTTACTGTTACATCTTCTGCCTATTATATACTCATCAAGAGTAGGGGTGAGGTTTTCTTCGATATATACTACATTACACCTGAGGATAACAGATATAATATATATTATATAATTAAATATTTATTAATTAATATTTTATGATATATAAAGTATATAGTCAGTAGAAGAACATGACGCAAGAGAGAACTTGTCGCATTCTCACAGAATAACCACTATCCAGGGCTTACGAGACTTTCGAGACGACCTAACTTAAAATCCCTACTTATTCAAAGAACGCGAATAATCAGTATTGACATGCCCCACACACAACCAATAATACCTCCCACAGGAATTGGGCCATAAAATAATTTTAAAAACGTAAATTTGGAAGTTAGAAACACTTTAATTTCCCTACACTAATTAATTTTATATTACATTCCTACTCTTATAAAAGGTATAGCCTTCCTGTAGTATAATTGACTCATATATATCAAATTCACCTATATATTCTTATACGTGATATTATCTATATATATATATAAATATGATATATATATTTCAAGTATAGCCCGAGTTATATATATATATATATATATGTATGGTTGATTATCCCTATATGTATACTACACATCATATACACTATAATTAATATATATATATATATTCCACTATATTATACCAACGATACTATACACTCTCAATTATATATATATATACCTTATTACATATAATATATATAGTAACCAAACCATTATACTCGATGTTGCATCTATATATATATCATTATATAGTATATATTAATACACTTTATGTTAACGTCATTTCTTATCCAACGCCAGTTGGGTCCACATAGCCCTCATACTGCTCTTCAAGCATCAGATAAATCAGTAAAAGTAGAAGCAATCCATTTAATACAATCTAGCACTCTCCTGACTCGTGACTAAACCATTACCTAAGTATTGTTCCTATAACAGGAAACAACTGAACGTCACACTATTATAAACCATTAATTGCAGACGAGCTTCCACTAAGACTTTCCGCACTATTTCAGCATTACTTCTTCTTAATCTCTAAGCATTCATTCCTATATATTTCGAAGTGCTGGCATCTCTATTTCTTTTCTCTTCTTTCATATTTATTTATTAGATTTTTTTATTTATATTCTTTTACTTATTCATCTTATGATCGTTGGCGAACATAGCTTTCATGTTATTGTTCTTAAACTGTATGTATATTATTATATATTATACATATTTTCTAAGCTATCATATACTTATTCTCTGTACTTTTTGCGCTTCTTTGTCTACTAATTACTTTTTGTATATGATCTATTATTTGCTTCTGTTGCGCCTAGGAAAATGTTGGAGGTGTGGAGTACAGATGAAGGAGGCAGCAAATGCTGAGACGAGTCCGATGGTGATTGGGGAACCTATTTCTTGTCTCATCGTCGATGTCGCTTAATGTTCTAAAACCTTCCTTTAAAGTGCCTGTTTTTTAACGAAACTCTGGGGTCTCAAGTGTGTCCGCTGATACACTTCACTCGTCTTCTCTAATGGCTTCCTCTTCCAAACACGTATCTATTCCTCAATATAATAGTCTTGTTGGTTTTCAAGTTTCTTTCTCTGCTATTGACCCTTCCATCTGTGCAATCAATCACCTTAATATGGCGTGACTCCATAACTATGACACTTGGTCTGCCGACGTAAGGCAACTGAACATAGACCGGAATTTCTCATTCTTTCAACTACGGCCGTACTGCAGTCTTTCTACCCTCGAGACCCTCTTTCCTGTTTTTTCATCGATGGTCCAGTACACGCTTTTCGCAATAGGCGCTTACTGCTCCACAGGCTACACTCTATTTATTACATTTTCAATTCTATTTTATTATTATTTATTATTGATTCATTATTATTATTTATATTATTATTATTATTCATTTCTTATTATTATTATTCATTATTATGATTTTTTTGAGATTTTCCCGTAGATTTTTTTTAAAAAAAATTTATTCATTTTGTTTATTTATTCAATTAATTATTTTTTTACATACAAATATTTTTATTTTTTTTACATACAATGTTTGTGTTTTTCCAAATTCTCTGCCCAACACAGCTTAACACCTTTTTTCTTGTTCGTTCTTCTGTATTTTCTACCTGGCAAGCATGCCAGATGTGGCTGTGTCTTCCAACCCCGCTGCACCTCCTATATTCCCCTTCAGATCAACTGCTTGGCTTCGCATCCACTTCTCCGTCATTCCTTCTTTATACTTTTTCTTCTCTCCTCTTTCTTCTCACTCGCTAGCCGCGCTATGCTAGCCACCTGTCCACTCTCCACCCTCACCGCATTTTTCCGCCCTTCTGATTCTGTTGTTAATTCTTCGTCGTCCATTTCTGCTTTACATTGCCCTCTTCACATCTTTTCGTTCGAAGATGATAGCCTCGATTGGTTAAGCCAGTGTATGGTGGTGAATGTGCTGGGAATCGACCGACTGGACGACCGAAGAAAAAGTGGATTGAATCAGTAAATGAATGCCTGGAGGAGAGAAATGTGAGCTTGGCAGAGGCAAGAAGAAAGGTGCATAATTGGAGTGAATGGCGAGGTTTTGTGAGGGGGGTATTGTTGTGGCCCACCTGGGGCTAGGGATGAGCCCTACATTGACGAGATGTCTAGTGAGGGTTCGTCGCTTGTCCCCGTGAAAGCTCTGGGTTGATTTTTCTCAAACCTTGAGTACGAGTTCCTTTTCTCCATCAACTAATCTTCAGGTTAATACCAAGGGACGGTAAGCGCTGGGCTTTCCTTTTCAACTTGTCATTCCATACTTTCTATACCTACTTCCTTCTGTTTCGGTGCTATGTTTTACGTGTCTTCTCTTCACTTCCTCCCATTCTCTCTCTTCGTGGAAATATAGGTGGGTCTATGATGATCCTGATGATGATGATCACTATAATTGTTTTATACACTTATACTCTGTATACTATATACTTACTTCTTAAATAGTTTTCATATATTCTCTATAATCTGACGAATATCCTAGTCTTCTTGTATATGCTTATTGGTACTTAAAGCAAAGAAATTCCTACTTTATGTGGATTAGTGAGAAATTTAGCCTATTATGACCTAAGTACATATATAACCTATAAAACATAATACTTATGAGTAACAGGCGGCCATATTATGAATACAATAGAAGTTACACTATTTTAATGTCCGTAAATGCTTTTATATTCATTAACAATATATATTAATATATATATATATATATTATTAATATATATATATATATATTATATATAATATATTTGATATATATATTATATACTATATATATATATATATATATATATAATAATATTATATATAGTATTATATAAATATATATATATTATATTATAATATATATATATTATTATATAATAAATAATATTAATAATAATTATTATTATATATAATTATATATATTAATATAATATATAATAGATATATATATATATATATATATAATATAATATATATTAATATATGATCACATATAGGTATTTTATCAGCTAAATAATGGTTATAATATAACGTTTGAGTAATGGAAGCCCCTTATCTTATATCACATTGTAGTAGAGTCCTCATCATTTTTCCGGGTAATACCTCTAATTGCGGCAGACAAGTGTTCAATTGAGATATGATGATATTATTCGTTGTTTCTATAACTCCTTATTGAGTGCAACTTACTGTATATCATCATTTTACTAGCGACAAATAATTTCACAAACGAAATTATTGTTTTAATTCATTTCGAGCTTATAACACTAGTGACTATAACTATCTATCAACAGTTAATTGTTCAGTTATACACGGTGTGGTTATAATAACTTTATGATTTGAATAGAAATGATTAGAATTTCGTATCTGTATTAGCGATCTGTATAGAAGCGATATGGCGACGAAGAGTATACAATTATTAAAGTAGTGTAAATTTTGTGTCTTAAGCAGATCATGTCATAATGATTTTCTTATGTAAGTGGTTGTATAAAGCGGTAGATGTTATTATATCTGAGTTGAGTTAAATATATGATTGTAAGCATGGGATTTGTGGAATAGAAAGGAGACATTCTATGAGTGTGATATGACAATATTAACCGCTATTTGTCTGAAAGAACCAATTACGTTTCCTTAGCATACAGTTTGTCTTCTAACGGCACATTATTAGAGAACGACTCATTAAAGGAGACTTTACAAGAAACGTCTGTTTTACATCTTCATTTTTCTCTATTTGATAGATGTGTTACTTTATTATAACGTAACTATTTCCCCGTCGGGTAAAGCGTGTTGAAAACTTCAAATACTAAAAGTGTTCATTTGAAGCATGCTTTACGTGTTACATTTCTTCATCTTCTACGAACATTGCGGGATAGCTACATTCTTCTCTCCCTACGTCCAGCATACGTTGAGAAGAGATACCACCAGTAGCTCGTAGCCATACCAGGTGTCGCTTTTGGAAAGAAGTTTAGCCCGCAACAAGACAGAGGTGCTATGTCCAAGAGTGCACCTAACTCTTCGGAGAGAAAGTTTTGACCACAAACCCGCCAGCTGAACAGAGCAAGGTCTCCGACAAGTGGGTCCGGACTCTCTCATGCACAATAGTATTTTGCGAGGTGTGGCATTAGATATATGGAAATACAAAGAATTAATATAGGTATAATGCTGCCCGAGCCCGAGCGAGGAGCATTATTAAAATTTGTAGTGCGTTCGTATATATATATGTTTCTTCACATGAAATGGCATGTTCTCTGCGTTTTCTATGGTAAAAGACTGTAAGGGTGTGCGAGAAATCAACTGGGTGCCTCGATTGAGAGTAACATGCAAAATGCAACAGTTCACTAAATTATAAGAGGACATGCAAAAACTAATATTTTATATCTATCTACCGAAAATGATGCCTCTTCGATTCATAGCCAATCACACAGTTCTTCACACTACACTTTCTCACTGATTAAGTATCCATTGATCTAATTCCGGTGTCGTGTAGTATTCTTACTTATATACACCTATAATGGAACAGAAAAATACACTCGTGAGTCCTATTTGAGAACTTCAATTTTGGTATATTTTGAGCAGAAAGATCAATATTCCTATTAGTCAATTCCATCATTTGGTCTATTTATTCCTGAAGGACAATATAGCTCTGATTGGAGATCCTATAGAATGGCGCAAAAATTTTCTTAACGAAGGCACAGCACATTGCGCGGTTTGGACTCCTTCGATTATGGCTATTCTTCCTCAGGCACATCACTTACAATACGAAGTGCTATGTGAATGAAGCAAGATGGGGCTTCAGCATTGCAGTCATAATATAATAAAGAATAAGAACGCGGTCTGCAATGCAGGAAAGATTTTAAAGACATTGAAATATATATCCTGCATTCGGCGTTTTATCCATTAAATCTTCTCTCGCGATCATGTAGGGAACAATAGAGTGTGGTACTCCAGTCTGGGAACTTGCTAAAATGCGCGATGCCGGCACTGCTAGATGCGCGATGCGGGATGCGATCAGAAGATGCAACACGCTTGCTCGATCTTCTATTCACATGCTTGAAATATTTCTTGTTTTTCGGGATCAGGTTTCATTTAACCTGAAGTTGGGTCTGTTGGTGAGGTGGGGGTGTAAATTCTTATGCCGTGAGGTGTATAGATTAGTAGAAGATGAGTCAGCTGTGTGCTGTCATAATAATATCTGTCAATCTGGATCTCACAGTATGTATATACCAGAAAGAGAGTCTTGGGGTATTATGGTGCTTATTATAAACATGTGGAAATGAAATAGGCTGGATTTATTAATTTAGTTTAAACATAGGTAATTTCTATTTTTCTGTTGGCAGATCAAATATCAGTATATAAAAAAATTTCGATGAGTGTTATAATATATATTACGAGTATTATAAATCAAAGTATTTTGCTAAAAAAAGTTACTGTGAAGGAGAGAATGAAGAAACATACTGATGTTCTTAGCAATACCTGTAATGGTGATCATATTAAAAACTGTTATGTTGAGAGTAGTTTAAACTGAATCACCTAAAAGAAAGAGGGAGGGCTTGTAGATTTTTTATATTTTTCCGATGAGAAAACAAAGTTCAGGGAATAATCTTATTATAAGTTTGAATTAGCGTCAACCAATTTTTTCCTTTTTTCCTATATCTTTAAGAGTAGAATTGTTCTATCCTCCTTCGGTATACCTACATAATTGAAATGAGTAATTAGATAATATTTCTGAGCTTATATTATTATATCTAAGTCTTTTAGGTGAGAACTCACGTAATATCCTTATGTGCCTCTATTATGCTATTCCAGCAATCAGCTAGAGCTAATTCGTTGTATTTAGTATTTAATTCATATTTATATTTATGAGGCAGTTGGTCCTTATCTTACACACGTTGATCTCATAACTTACTTGTACACATGATTGAGAATATAAATTTTGGGAAAATATTATTTACCTATACTATATACTAGTATAGTATATATATATTTATATACTATATCTTATATACTATAGTAAAGAAGTTAGCCTGGGTATTTTTAGTTTTCTTGCTGGAATAGAATACGTTAAATTGGATGGAAGCCTATAGGTAGTGGTGGAATTAAGGTATAGTTTAATATCTCAAGTAATATTTATTAATTTTATGATTTTCCGTGATTTTCACAAAATGTTTTATGTAGTACAAAAGTTCCTTGATCAGTCATCTGCAAAGATGAGTAGGTTCTTATTCTTCCAGAATTTTAGATGTTAAGAGTAATTAAGTTTGAGCTTATTTTTAAGTATTAATATTCCCCTATAAGATGCTGCATAAGAGTAGTTTACATGAATAGAGTGCTTATATTCGAATTATGAGAGATCTTCATGGGGGTTTGTTACTTATACCATAATTAAATGAAGTGTTTCGTATAATAAACTCTTTTATTTAATTATCTTCATTTATTACTATCGTAACATGAAGAAATTATACCGACTGGATTTTTGCAAGTGCAACTCAATGTGAAAGGAAAAACGTTTATGCGATCTTAGATAAAATTAGAAATTAGGCTATATATATATACATTGATTTTAATTGTGCAAGTTAGCTGATATTACACATTTAGTACATGAAGATACGCACTTGTATTTATTATTTTTAGAATGTTGCGTTAAGTAATCACTATAATTACATAACGTAAAATATATTCGAGTTTAAGTAAATAAGTATATATTAACAAAAAAAAGAAGTCATAGTTTGGGCGTTTTCTTTGCAGATCATGTCAGATTGGCGTCCCGTGTAGGAATTTATTATTATCGTGAGGTTAGGGTTATAAATTGTCATATAGTTTACATAAAGATTCTTTAAGTTAGTAGAGTAGTTGAAATAGGTGGAGTAGTGAGAGATTTAAAAGAATTACTATAATCAAGCAACCTTGTCTATTTATAGCATTCGTTAACTTTACGGTGTTCAGACTGGCATTATTATTTTGCATATTATCCATCTCAACCCTATAGTGAGTATTACACGGTTACAGGTATACTAATTAAATTAAAAATGTTTAGGTAGAATAAGTCTTTATTGGAAGAATAAATAGACTTTTCCATTACATATAGATAGAAATTCAAAAGTGTTTAGGGGAACGCTACATAGTTATATATTAAGTCACGTTAACTACGAGTTTGATGAGTAACGTACTTTTAACTGATTTCGTGCTTGAGTTATAGGCTTTGTCATTTCCAAACGAGATATATTGATAATTTATTTATAGATTATGAATTTGTGAGGATTGAGAACCTCCTACCCATTGAAGATAGTGAGTAATTAGAGTATTTCTCAGGTAAAGAAGTCTTAAGTTTATTTGTTTATGTTCATACGTCATTAAAATATATACTTGGCGTATATAGTCATCTATCTGTGAGGATGTGGTGTATTGTATAGTAATTTGATCACAACTCATTACGATCTTTATAAACAGATGATTCAAACTCCTTCGAATGGCGAACTGACGAAGAGACTGAGACAAAGATAGTTTAAACGAGAAAAACGTGTAAGGGTTCTTGTTAAACTAAAAGAAATGCTACATCCTCAATATCAATTAGCATAAAAGATTTACCATCTATTAATGACCTGTTAATTTGTATATCTAGGTACAGTTTAGGCGCTAGATTTATAGGAGGTTTGTTTGAGAATATTGTTGTTTTTTTGTTTTGTGTTTTTTTTTTATTATTAATTATATTTTCCTTTTTTCCTTGATGTTATTTTTATAAGTATATATATATATGTGTGAATCTCATATATCAGAACTACAAGATTTTGCCACTGAGTTAATATGCAGTAAACACCAGATCCTTCTTCTAAACAGTTTGTT
The DNA here is from genome assembly GCA_015478945.1 of Trachelipus rathkii. Classification (NCBI taxonomy): domain Eukaryota; kingdom Metazoa; phylum Arthropoda; class Malacostraca; order Isopoda; family Trachelipodidae; genus Trachelipus; species Trachelipus rathkii. The sequence goes on from JABUQX010069638.1 coordinate 21,872, forward strand.
AATATTTATATAAATTTTCTGTATTAGAGTTATACTGTTAATATAAAGTAGAGACTATAATATTAATATAGATCGTTAAGCGACCCTTCTCACGTTGAAAATGTGTCACACAAGAAAATATATTATGGATTCTTCAGTAGAAATAGTTTTCAAAACTTCCTTCATCCACTCTCTTCTCATTATAATTATATTTCTAAAAACGGTGCATTCCTGAAATATTAGACATAAAATCGTGTTTCCTAAATTTTAGGCGGATTTTGTGGTATGTAAATGGAATCGTGTCCGCGAAATTTAGGTTCTGGGGGGTTTTAAAAACATTCGGGAAAAGTAACTGTCGGCGAGGGCATATAAACAGATCTTTTCACAGTTGTGTCTTCTATAGTTGGAAGTTACTTGACCGCATTTTTATCACTTTCGGCCTCCATTAACTTGTCGGCCCTGCAAATCCCTAAGATAACTGAGGAGGAAGATAATTTGGGGGGATGAGACTAGCAAAACTCATACACAACAGAAATCTAGACATTAATCTAAAATCCAGACAACGCAAGTATTGAAGACGGCCGTAAAATTTACATAAATCAACACGGGAAGCCTTCTCCCTCCCCCCTCTCTCATAAATCCACAGAAAAATATCCTAGCCTTTTAGACCTCTTGCGAGCTTGTCTTGGTGAATCACTTGCAAAAATGGAGCTTTTCATCTTCCAGGAACAAACCGCCTACTTGTGGTACTTCTGCTCCGCTCAAGTGTCCGGGCTGTTCATCAGAACTTACTCAATACCACATATCCATATGCTGGAACATCTCGTTTCTGAAAGTGTCATGAAACCGCCCAAAACTAATATCTTTCTACCTTGAGGCTCTCCACCATTCTATCATAATCACAAGAGTCAACTCTCGCAAATTGCACCAGAAAATAAGTTAACTCTTTTTAATACACTTTGTATTTGCCTTTTATTATGACTGCACACATAGTATGTCAAAAAACTTTCTTCAGCTACAAGAGGTGGTGAGAGGGCTCTTTCGCGAGGAGCATCTCCCGTATTATTCTTCCTTGCCGATATATAAACTATAATGTCTTTATTGTATATAACTTTCTTCTGCCTTATTAACGGCAAAAAAAAAAATTATTATCATTATGAAATCAGTCTATTAAACAACATCGCATTATAAGAATCACCTATACAACCGTATGTTACTATAACTCATCATAATAATCATTCTCGTAATATCAGATTATAGTAATATATATGAGAGGCGTCCATTTTATATAATATACCGTATGGTAAAATATTAAATATATACTTATAGGATTTTGAGATCTTTACTCAGTTTTCACGAGTTATTTCAAACTACTTCGTCTACTATAAGATAATAATTGATATATCAATATTATAAGTATATGAGTTATATATACTGTATATATATTATATATATATATATGATACAACAAAGGCCTACATGCCCCAATTATCAAAAGAACTTTATATTATCTAGATTATCTAAATTATAAAATGAAACTATTGTCTTCACATCTATGGGCGTAAGGCAGAGGGGTGCAACCTAGAGGCACGGGGTGGATAAACACTGGAGTTGGTATTCGTGCCCCCCCTCCCGAAATCTTTGAGCGTCGAAAATTAAAAATTCTGCAAAACATATATGTTTGCCAACAACGTCTCTTAAAGTGGGTTTAGTAGTAGCACAAAACTAAAAGAAATACTTCAATCGACCTAGATATATGAATTTGTAATTACTAATTAATATAACGTATTAAAATCTAATATTATTTTTTTCAAAGTTTTAAATGTGTTTTTGTTTTCATATTGGGCTTAAAGTCAAAATACTAGCTTTTGTGCGTTTTCTATAATACTGCTGGATTTTTCTGACATTATAAGCATGTACACCACCTTCAGTATACCAAGAGCAAAAACCTGTTACCTATAGCTGGTAAAATCAAATCGAAGAAAACAGAAGTTTTGATATTCAGCTGCAGGCAACACATCAAAAAAACAAATGCAGAAATAAAAAAGAAATATTCTGTAAGCAAATTTTGAAACCATAAATTTATTATATATAATAGTATATACTATATAATATATATTATTTATATATTATATTCATATGATAATATATATAATATATAATATTATATATATATTATAATATAATAACATATATTGTATATATTCTTTAATATTATACTATATATATATATATATATATTATATATATATATATATATATATATAGTAAATAATCTTATATATTACCTAATTAAAATTGAAATCCTGCCTACGATCCATAGTATAATAGTATATATAAATATATACCTATATCATAATATATAATATACTAATAATAATATATATATATACTACTATATACTTATATATATATACTTATATATACTATATACTATTATATATATATGATATATATATTATACTCTTAGTTCTAGCAACTTATATGCGATTTAAATAGGTACAGAATTTTCAAAGCAGTGATATCGAAGCAGGAGATTCGAAAACTGTAACGAGATACCTTCTTTTCCTGGAGTGTTTGGATCGGACTAAGAGGGTGGGATCTCTCCTGTACAGTTGTCTATAGCCGGCGATGCTTGTTTGTCGATGGTTCGAGTCCCCTGGCGCAAGTAAAAATTTTCTTCGTCTTACTATTGCAAATTTTCGCAACACTAGCCATGTTTTGTTCCCATGTCGGTGTTGGCCCGACTTTTGGTTGCGGTTCGATGTCCTGTAACTAAGGGAGGCAAAACTAAGCCAGAATTCCGTCGTGTAAAGCCCCCAGCAGGGGTTGGGAGGGGGGTTGTAAAAGCATTCTTTATGGATTTTAGAATAAGTACCCCTCGTGAGTTCTTCAAAAGCAGTGACCATCAAAGAGCTTGTGAGACTTGAATAACGGTTCCGGAAATGCCTTCATTCTTTTCTCGGAGAAGTGTGGATGTGGACGGAAGAATTTTCCAGTGGTACAAGACGCCTTCCAGTCAGGAACACTTTTCCAGCAGACACCCATCAGTAGCAACCGATCCGACGGCGTGTTCTTGTTCTGTAGTGGACAAATGCGAGTCGCCTGGACGGGAGCTGAAATTTTTTGGAGCGCTTACCACTAGTCCTTCGTCCTATCTCAACTCTGGTGCCAATTCCCTAGATCGAGCAAACAAAGAATAATGGTTGCCATTTGCTCCTTTGGGCCGTCGTCCGTTTTGTTTGGCTTGTCGTCCTTCTTAATTGCTGACTGGCTTCTCTCTGGGGGCTCGTCTGGGCTCGTGCTCCTGTTCGGCTCCCCGTCCGGCCCCCGCCTGGGACCCCTGCTTGTTGCGCTGCCTACGTCCGCCACGCCTTTCTTGCCGCAGCTCGCTCGCCCCGTGGCCGGTCGACTGTCCGGCCTCCTCTATCCGCTCACTCCCAGACCGCCGGTTTTGGTTCGTTTTCCCCCATCTCTGCTTTCGCTTCCCTGCTTTGCTTTGTCTTTTCTCATCTCGTTGCTTGACCTCCTTTCTCTTATTTTCTCATCTCTCTCTCTCTTTATCATTCTTCTATTTTTTCTCTCTCGTATCTCTCTCTAATCTTATTCCTTCCGGCGCTGGTGGCTTCCATTCGGGGGGGGGCCCCGGTGTCTTTCTCTCGGTATTTTTGTTTATCCTTTTCTATCTCTCTTTCCTCTCTTGTTTCTCTAGCTCTTTCTATCTCTTACTTTTCTTAATCTTCTTCTCCTTTCTAATTTTCTTTGTTTGTCTCCTCTTTCTTTTTTTCTGCATTTGTTTTTGATTGTTTGTTCCGCTATATCACGGGTACCTTCTTTGCTTGCTTCCGCTTGCACCGCATGCCTATCGACCACCTGAGTCTCGCGGAGACTCATGCCAGACAATCAGCCTACCCGCTACGTTGTTTAGCCCACTCTCCAAACCATTTCCATTTAGAACAACCATATTTAACTGTTTGTCTTAAGTAATTCAACATCTTTCTGATTGTGTATTTTTTTCTTTTCTCCTCCTTCAACGTTTCTGGCCCTTATGGTTCAGCCTTTATTTCGCGCTTAGGGGGGCCGTGCTGCTGCTGCCTCTTCTAGTTCATTATATCATATATACTTTTTAAATATGTCTTTCTTGTATATTTATCATTTATATATATATATTATATATTATAATATACTATTATAGTATTATATATATTATTTATATTATAGTGAAGTAATTTTTTTTTGCTTGAGAAACAAAAGAATTTTTCCAAAGAAAGGAATGCGAGAGTGTTCAATGAGAAGAAATGGTGCGATAGGGGTGAATTGCATCTTTTGTGAGGAGGTTGGGAGTTTCAGTGATGAACGCATGAGGGGATACAATAGGGTTTGTTCCTGAAGTGAAGCTCCAGGGATAATAGCTGTGAGTCTCACAAGAGTGTAAGGGGGTATGGGGGGGAGGGGAAGAAGGCTTCCTTTTACTACCATGTTCTCCTGTTACTATTCTGTTCCGTGTTGTTACACCCTATCCAGTTTTGGGGGCCGAAAGGAGGCGATGATAATATGTCAGAATCACAGAAACAATGAAAGAGGTTTATCCAAAATTACTTCAAGTTTTTAAACCCTTGACTGGGAATGTGATAGTTATTTAGAATTTAGAAGGGAGTAATTAAAACATTTTTCTTGGTAATTTAGGAAAGAAATTAATTAAGTTATATTTTATTTAGTATTAATATAGTTACAATAAAACATTTTGCTATAAGGTAAAATACCGACAAATTTATAACCAAATAAGAATATAATACAAAAAGAACAAACAAAATATTAACAACTCCTTTTCACGAAGCATGATGATGATATGGTTTACTTTAACAATTGTTAGTTTGGTCCAAGTTCGCCATCAAGATTTGAATATCTTTAGAAATAGTATTATAGTGATCATTATCGGAAATGTTTTGTGAAGCTCTTTAATCTTTCTGGAGGTAATCAATTCAATTATTTGAAGACATAGGAAATACCGTTTAATAGCAAGCTTAACTTATATGGCTCAATTATAATTTTATCATCGGAAGGTATAAAGAATTCATTGACTAAAGAAATGCTGATATTTTATTCTACATCACCTAACTAGAATTTTTGACTGTAAAAATTCGATAAATTCCAAGTTAAGTTATGTGACATTAATAGCTTTTTTACTTAATTTATTGTGTAGCAATCAATATAAATAGCGTTATTCAAAATTAATAGTACTATCGGCTATTGTTTAAATGATAACTTTTCAATGGATGCAAAAATCAGTCCGTAATCTTCTTGATCAGTATTAGAGTTATTTATTAGATCATATTGAGTAAACCACATTGATTTCGAAGACTTATCTGATTCACTCGAGATGTTGAGCCAGGTTTTGTATCAAAATTTGAAAATGAACGAATCATAATTTACGGAGGCGTGATTTACAAGCAAAATATCCACTTTTCGGTAAAATTCCAAATTTATTCACGTGCCAACAAGTGTTGATAGGCAACTTATATATTTAATACAATAAACATCAGTTGGGAAGAATACATCTAACGGGTCTCATTGATGAGAAATATATCCTTTCAATTTGTGGCCGAATTGTAAATTTTGAAGGGGAAAAATATGTTTCAAACTTCGATAGTCGACTGGAACTCACGCTTCTTTGGTAGATCATTCTAAAGTTTATAAGACAATGCAAATATATTCTTTCAATGTTCGTAGCATTTAAATTTAATATAATCATTTTTTATGTTCAGGAAGAAATAATCCATAAACTCGTTCCCATTCCAATCTGTAATATTTTCATCAATTTAGGTTTATATTCCGTCGTTGCCCAACAGCGGATGCATAAAAAGGATATAGTGAATTATGAAATTATTTTGTTTAACTTTTTGCAGCGGTTCTTATATTAACATTATTTAGAGTAAATAAGATTATGAGAAGAATAGCAATAATGCGAGGAAAATTCTCTAATAAAATTTTCTTTGGTCAGAGCTTAATATAAGTAGTTTTTTTCTCAATTTGGATTTAATTACGATATCTTTTATAATTACAATAGGAATATCAATGTGACGATAGTAATCAAGCATAGATAATTCTTCTACCTTAATAACCAAAATGAAAAACAAACAATAATGCTGGATACCTATTTTGGAAATAAACACATAAGAGTACTTGAGTATACACACAAATTTGTGTTAGATATACAAGCACAAAAAAGAACTTAGGTATGCACAAATTTGTGTTAGATGTGCAAACACAAAAATGAACCTGAATATACACAAATTTGTGTTAAAAAAGTGCACACGTTTTTATCCCTTTAATTTCAATATGTACCTAGAAGATAAACTGTATAAAGCAGACGTAAGGTCGTTCAGAAATAGCGGTTATGTCTTCATCAAATTTATTTTCTATTCCACAAATATGCTTACAATCAATTACAAACCAGAAAACAAAACCGCTTTAACAACAACCTAACGTACAAAATATATCATTTATCTGATACAGAACAATTTACAATTTCGTAATAAATTGTAGTTTAATATATATTGTGATATTGTGTGTAAATAATATAAAGAGGTTGAAATTAAATTGCGTTGCGCATTAATTTTAACTCATGATATGGCTTCAATTTTAATGTAAGCTATTGCTGAATTTTATTTTATAATATATATATTATTTAATATTATAATTTAATATATTATATTATATAATTTATTTTTTTATAATATGCAATAAATTATAGATATATATAATATATATATTATATATATATTATAATTATTATATATATTTATATATATAATAATTTTTATATATAGTTAATATACTATCGTATGAAACATATTTTCACTATCACGCATCATCACTTTTCCGTACATACTCTCTGCGCTCTTCTCCGGCTCCCTATCGCGTCCGCCGCCTGCGCGCATCGCCAATCTGCCCCTTTCCCGCCCCACTCTCTTCCTCCGCTGCTGCCCTCCTTTCTGCCCTCCCCTTCGCCTCCTCCCCTGTCCTTTGCCTTCCCTCCTTCCTCTCGTTGCCGCTCCCCTTCCTCGGCCTCCTTCCGGCCCTTCCCCCCCGTGCTCTCTCCACCCTGCCCCTCCTGCTCATCTCCCTTACGCCGTTTCTTTCGTCGGCCCGCCCCCCTGGGCTTCTTTCTGGCCTTCCTCCCCGTGGCCTCCCTTGCGTTTCCCTCTTCGTCCCCTTTTCTCTGCCCTCGCCTCTCTTCTCCTCTTTCCCCACTTTTTCCTCCCCCTTTTGGCCCGCCTCCCCCCCGGATTCTCCCGCTTCAACGCTCCTTCTCTTTTAGTTTCCGGCTTTACCCCCTTCCTCCTGCCGCTCCCTCTCTTCCTGGCGCGTTTTTGCTCTCCCCGTTTCTTTCCGCCTGTGCCCCTTTCCCTGCCCCTCCTGGCCCTTCTTCTTCCTCTTTCTTCTTTCCTTGCACGCCTGCCGTCCCATGGTCTGGCCCCCGGTCTCGTTTTGCGCCTCTTCCCTCTCGCTCACTCCCGCTCTCCTCGCTACATATTCTTTCATGGGCCCTTTTTTCCCACGCCCATTGCTGCGTCGCTCTGGGTGTCTTCACGGTCCCCCCTTCGTCATCTCCTTTGCTGTGCCATTTTTGCCTCTCTCTGGCTTCCCCGTTCCATCCCTCCCTTCCCCCGCTTCTCTCTCGCCGCTCTCTTGTGCTATCCTTCTTGCTCTTTTCGCTCTCCCGCCCACTCTCGCGCTGTCTTCTGCTTCTTCATCCCCTCTCCCCTCCCCTCTTCCCTTTCCTTTGCCCCTGCCGCCCTCCCTTCCTGGCCTTCTTGCCCTCCCTCTTTCCCCGCCCCTGCCCCCTTTCCCTCCTCGTGTTTCTCGCCCACCCCTTTCCCGGCTTGCCCCCCTCCGTCCTGCTTCTTCTCCTCCCTCCTCTTTCTCCCGTTCCTTTGGTGCCGCCCTTTATTTGCCGCGCGGCCTCTCCCTTCTTCGTCTTCTTTCCTACTGTCCGCTGCCTTCCCCTTCTCGCCCCCCCTTTTTCTGCCCCTGGCTTCCCCGGCCATTTCTCCCTCGTGCCCCTCTTTTTCGCCCCCCGCTCTCTTTCCTTTCCCCCACCTCTTTCCGGCCCCTTCCCTGTCCCCTCCCGCGCTTTTCTCCTCTCCCGTTTACCCCTTTTTGGGGCCTGTGCGTTCAACCCCCTTGCCGGCCCCTTCGGTGCCCTTTTCCCCCTCCCTTCCCCCCTTACTCCTCCCCCTGCTTTTTCCTCCTGGCCCCCCCCTTCGGGTCCAGGTTTTTTCAGTCCCCGGCCCTCCCTTGCCCCGTACTCCCCTGTTCTGTCTCCTCGGTGCTACTCTCCCTTGCTCTGAAGTGATTGGATGGCTGTGGCTGCGCCATCCTCTTCGGGGGACCGCCTACTTGCCGTCTTTCCGCCGCGGCCTCGCCGCGCGAACCCCCGCGTTGTTTCCTCTCGCCCTTTTGGGCCCCCCTTGCCTCCTCCCGCTCAGAGGTTCGGCCCAAGTCTCATTCCCGTCGCATTCTCTGCTCCCCCTCCTCCCTACTCTGGCTCCCTCCTTTTCCCTTTTCGCTTTTGCCCTGCGCCGGCTCTCCCTTTGTTTGGCCTCCGTTTTGTCTCGTCTGGTCACCCACCACCCCGGCGTGTCCTGCCCATTTCCCGATCTGGCTCCTCTTCACTCTTTTGCCGTGCCTATCGCCCAATGTCTCGCTTTTATCTGTCCTGTCCTCAATTTTCTCTCCTTCCTTCCTTTCTTTCTTTCTTTTCTATCTATTTGCCACTTGTCCGTTTCTTTCTTTTTTGGTTCCTCCATCCTCTTCTTTTAGGCCGTTGCGCATGGTCCACGCCGCTGTATGCTCCCCCGCTCCTTCTCCGTCGGGCCTGCGCGATTTGTTGTCAGTACCCTCCTCTGCTTTCTAGTCTTGGTTGTCGTCCTTATTTCGCTGTTTTGGTGCTTGTGCATGGGCTTTATCCTCTCTCTCTCTCCTGTACATCTCTGCTCTCTCTCCTCCTTACTGTCTTATCGTCATCATCTCGATCCTGCTCTCTTAGGATATTATTCGTTAGTCATTACCTATAAGGTATTACTATATATGTTGTATTATTAAGTATATATATATTAGATACTAGAGTTATTCCTATCTTAAGTTACTATACTATCAATAAAAGAGAAAAATATGTTAAAAATGTATCAATTTTCAAATTTCAAATAAAAAAAGATATTTTAATTTACATTGAGATGCTGCTTAGAGGCATAGCAAAAAATATCCATGATGCTTAGTTAAATGTTTGTGTTGTAATTAGTAAACTTGCAACGCAGATAAACGTATTTATCTTCCCCTGTAGCCTGTAAATTGAATAAGTAACTGTTTTTGAGGTCCTTATATTATACATCAACCGTTTCTGGAAGTGAAGCAAGGAACATAACGATACTTGTAACAATCTAACATGTGAGACTGTACGGATCAACATTTTATTTTACACAATTGTACGGAAATTTTTAATATAGATTATTCAGTATATAAATAGTGATTTCTAAGATTTCAGCTTATTACATAGAAGTAGAGCCGATGTTAAAGCTGTCGAATTTGTCTCTTTAAACTTGTTTGAAAATCTCAAAAAGAACCAGGAATGTAAATTATGTGCATCCCCAGCGTTTGTCAATTTACCATTGGATTTTTCACTCGAGGCATTCTCCAGTTCGTTCATATAACATATAAATGAAGTACTTCTGTTGTGCTAGTTCCAGAAATGTTTGAAAATGTTTAATCGACGATTAATTTGAAAAATGTCTTTTCAAAAGCAAAACAACCTGTATTTTTCAAGTATTGATCTAAGAGGCAAGTTTTGCTGCCACTTATTTGGAGACTGCAATGTTTGTACCACAATGAAAGAAGTGAGTCGCAAGAGAGAATAAAGTTGAATTCAAAAACAAACTTTAACAAATTTTGTTTTGATTACAGATTTCAAAAGATTTGAGTTTTTTGAAGAAGGTTTAATGTCTTCTTCATCCGTTCAAGCTAATTTAAAGCTTCAACAAATGCTTTAAAAAAAATTCTAGATCGTAACTTTCCATCAACCGCCTGTTCTCGCCTCCATTCGTGCCGAGTTTTGTCCAATTTGTGTCCTGAGAAAATCTTTCCTATTTTCCTTTTTTTACATTAAAGGATAGTACGTGGCCTGGGCAATCTGTAAAAGCAAGTTACCCTTGTAGTTTTGAAGATTCGCTCGTGCCACTTAGAAGTTCTAACGTGTTTGTACTTACAACATGGGATGTGAAGCAACAATCGAGGCATATATCGCGGCTGGATATTTTCGACAGCTTAAACATCTCTAAAATTTTTCTTCATTGCTTTTGCACCATCATATCGTTGTCCATTCAGAGTCACTATTTATTTATTTCAGTGTTTGTTGTATTGCCTCCGCCAGAGATTTTCTTTTAATGTTTTCACAGTCACTTAATCTAAGATCTTCACTGACGCAACAAAAATATTTTCCTCAGTTCTATTATATATACTCTTATATTTGCTTTTGATTATATATATATATTATATTAATATATATATATTTATATATATTATATATATTATACCTATATACCTTATATATATATTATACTATATATATATTATACTATATATAGTATATTAAGTAACTTATACCTATATATATATATATAGTTATATAGTATACCAATGTTTATACTATCAATATCATTGTTCTAAGATCTATTCTATATTTTTGAACTATATATGATGCAAATGTATGTGTTTCAATTTATATATTGCTTTCAATATCAAGAGAGACTTTCAGTTCATGAATACCAATAAAATTAAAAAAGAAAAAAACAAATGGCGGAAAGATTGCTTTTGAGGAGCAAGAAGAATAATCTTTGGCCGCAAAATTAATGAATGGACTCTGCTTTGTGTTCTGGCTCTTTTGTTCTCTTTATTATCGTACTGAAATAAATTTGGCATTTGTATCCCTCTCGTTACTATTTGCGGATTCTGCTTTTTTTACGTTCAAAGATCAGCGAGAACAAAGACTTTCCGCTGTATATAATATATATACGTATTTTATATATAATATATATCTTATATATACATTACTATATATATAGTTATATAATGTGTTTATATACTATATATATAGTATATATAGTATATATATATAGGTATATATACTATATTATATATACTACTATACTATATAGGATACTACTATATCTATATATATATATATAATATATAGTACTATAGCTATAAATATATATATACTATAATATTAATAATAAATATATCTTATATCATACTATATATTATACTATACTTACACCCTATATACTACTATACATATATAGTATACTATATATATACTACTATATATTACTATATAGTAATATATATATGATTTATATATATATATATATATATATACATATATTCTAATATACATACATATATACATACAACGTTACCAATGAAATTCGTCGGCAAGAAAATAACTTCGTTCTTTTTGAAATTTTAATATTTTTCGTTGAAATTTTTGTTTGAACTATTCGCCCCAGAGAAGTCAAAATATATTCGTCCCTCCATCGACGTGGTCAGCGAGTCAGCTGATCGTCAGTTTTCTCAGCCTCCGACACGGTGATTGAATGCGCTTCATTAACTCATGTTCTAATCATTATTCTCCGTTTTTAATATTTACGAGTTTTTAACAGTTAATTTTTTATTAAATACAGTATTGTAACTTGTAAGTGACTCTATATAGGTCATAAAAGGTCAAAGGTGGCGATAAAAAAACCCAGAAAAGAAAAGAGGTGAGAAATATATTTGCAAATGATCTCCGAGATCAATTTTAGAATGAATTTTTTTTTGCTTAAAGAAATGATACGCAAAATTTGAGGATCGGGAACGGATAATAATTTTTAGTTTAATTACAAAGGGAAATTTGTTTTGAATTCGTCTTTTCAATATTCATCTCCCTCTCAGGAGTGGATTATGACGAATATTGGAGTTAATAGTACTATATAGTATCATATAAATTATACTATATATATATACCATAGTATATATATATAGATCATAATATAGTATAGTAGGCTTGTATTACTATTATATATATATATATATACTAGTATATATATATATATTATAAAATATATATACTATATACGTATATATATATAATATATAATAACTATTTCATATACTAGTATATATATATATAGCTACTACTATATAATACTACTAATTAGTACTGCTATATATATATATCTCTATACTATATATTACTAATATATATATATATTATATATATATATCTATTATTATTCATAATTATTATTATCATTATTATTATTATTATTTTCCATTATTAATTATTATTATTATTAATTATTATCTGAATATTATTAAATAATAATTTTTATCGGTGCTGAATTTAACACAGTATTAGTGAGTGATAAGTTATTTTTCCATTGTTTAATTTTCATCTCACAACGCTTGTTTCATTTTCCCAAACAAACAAACAAACAAAAACAAACAAACAAACAAACAAACAAGCAAAACAAACAAAATAACCGAACCGTCCGCCCAAACAGCAAGGCATACAACACCACAACAAAACAACAAGCAAATCAAACAAAACCAAAGACTCAAAACAAATAAACACACAAACAAACAAGCAAACGAAAAAAAAACAAACAAACAAAACAAACAAACAAGCAAACAGAGCCAAAAAATAAACAAACAAACAAATAAAAGAATTACACATGACTTTTAACACTTTTACCAAATTCTTAATAAGTACACATGAAGTTTAATCCATTTAATGAATTGTTAAATACTCAGTACTACTTTTTTTTTTTGTTTTTTTGTTTTTTGCTCCCTCTTTTTGAATATGCCCCCCCCCTTGTCCCCTGTTCGTGAGTGGTGGCATCGTTGTAAAAAAAAAAAAAAAAAAAAAAAAAAAAAAAAAAAAAAAAAAACTGCAGTTAAAAATATTTTTGTATTTATAATAATTTTTAAATTGATTCACTTTCACTTTTTTTTTACCTTTTATATTTTTTTTTAAGAGATCAAAATAAGTTAGTAACTGACATTATTATTTTTAATGCAAATTTGATATTTTATTAAAAATGTTTTTTAAAAAAATAAAAGAACATAATTAATTATTTCAAATTTAAGTTTTGAGAAGGGTTATTAAGTTTTTAAAAAGTATTATTATTACTTTTTTTTTAAATTTTAAACATTAAATATTAAATATTTAAGCATTACTGTGAAGTTTCAAAAATGTCGATTATTCTCTTCTTCTGTTCAACGACGTCGATGATAATATTGATATATGAAATTTATAATATATATCATATATATATCAGTTAGGGCTATATATACTATAATATATATATATAACTATTATAGTAGTTATGGTAGTCGTATAACTCCATATATACCTATTATAATAATATATATATTGGTCTGTAAGAAAAAGTTTTTGAAAGCATCTGTAATATAGATCTGGATGATACTAGCCGAGCGAAATTAGCTTTCCAAGCTCTTTGTTTTTTTTATCTTCTTTTTAATTTCAAAATGCGGTAATTCTGCTCAACTTGACCACCCCGCAATCCTCACGATCATCTTCATAATATATATATATATATATATATATCATAGAGTATATAACTTACTATATATATATATATATATTATATAGTACTGATATTATATATATATAGCGTATATTATATAGTATATTATACTACATATATAGAGAGATATAATATATATACTATATATATAATCTACTATCATACTATACTATATATATATAATAGTTATATTATATATACTATATATATTATATATAATATATATACTAAGTATATAACTATATATTCATATATGTATATACTATATATATATATATACCACTAGTAATAATGATATATATACCTATATATATAGTATTATATAAGAAGTTTCTGCCTCAATTGACCATATCCATCCGCAAATCCTACACGATCATACTATATATATATATATATATATATAACTAAATGTGTGAATATGTTTGCAAGCACCTTTGTCTTTTCTTACAGAGATTTTAAACACATAAGTCTGTCAAAATAACTATCAAATTTACTTGCATAAATAAGAACTACAAATTAAATCTCTCCATCCTTTGACAAAGAAATCCTTTTTCCACTGATTTGCATGATAACTGACCACAAAACAAAAGGAAATTAAAATGAATTATTCAATTCGTTTGTATCATGTGTCTTTACATAAGCTTAATATTAGCGAGATATTTTTTTTTTTTTTTGAATACAAAACACGTTGACCTCATTGGATAAATATTTTACTTTCTTGTATAACGTTTCGCAGACATGAAAAGGGGCTTATCAAGCTATAATTTTTTATTTACTCTAGAAAGATATTTTGAAGACATTTGGTTTCTCATTGTTTCAATATTTAGGGCTATTATCACTTAATGAGCTCCACACATACACACATACATACGATACATACATACATACATACATACATACATACATACATACATACAATACATACGATACATACATACATACATACATACATACATACATACATACATACATACATACATCCATACATACGCATTTACACACACACACACACACACATATATTATAGTATATATATATCTATATACTACTATATATATTAATTATATATAACTACTTAACTTTTACACTACTATATTATCACCTCTATACTATATATATATACTACATATATATATCTACTATATATATATACTACTACTCTTATATACTGTATATATATAAAGTTGTGATAGCTTCGTTCGTAGTCAAGCTTAATCTTATTTAAAAGGTTAATGTGAATAATGAATTTCACATAATCATTTTATATTACTGCAAATGTTTCTAATCTATTTCAATTTTGAGCACTAAAATACAAAATATAAATTCTGCAGCTAGATGTAAAATATTAATAATAATGGTAAAAATAATAATAACAGTAATATAATAATAATATTAACATTAAAATGACAAATTAAAAGTAAGACTAAAATAAGAATTTAGCAACTGCAAAGAAATAATTAAAAGAATGGATATTTTTTTTTTGGAAAAAATAAAGACTTCATCTTTGAGTAGAATGGTAGAATGGTAGAATGGTAGAAGTTTGATCATTCAAGGATTGGTTGGAGTGGTTTGACTATTGTCAAAGGATAGAGAAATTTGAATAAGAAAAAGGATGTGTATCTTCACGTTTTCTTATGGTAGAGTCTTTAGGAGAGCAGAGAGGAAGATCAGTTCTACAGGAAATTCTTCTGTGTTTATCAATCCTCCTTTTATTTTGTAGACCAGTTTGGCCTAAATACGCCTCATTGCAGATGGCACACTTATAAAAATAAATACATAAGGATTTGAGAAGCATTGGGAGAGATTCCCTGTGCCTGAAGAAACTTTGAATTGAAAAAGAGTTATGATTTATAATAATAAACTGGTATTAGGGATATGTAGCTTCAAGAACTGTGAAAACTTTTGTTAAGCTCAGAAGTAAGTAATTGTATTTATTGAAGTTTAAGGTACATTTTTTGCTTAGGTAAAGTAGGAAGATGGATAATTGGCCTAAATAAAATG
>JABUQX010069638.1:47500-52861 GCA_015478945.1 Trachelipus rathkii
TATATATATAATTTATATATATATAATATATAAATATAATTATATAAATATATATATAAATATATATATATATAATATATATATATATAATAAATATAATTTTCAAAGAACTTACGCATCGTTTTATAAAATCAATTTCAAGTTCCTTTGCTTTTGACTGAGGCTGGATTCAAAAAAAATATTTCATTTGCTGACTTCTGTGCTAAACATCTCGTGATTTGACAGTAAACAAAAACTTGTTAATGCGATCCGCTCTCCAAAACACTATTCCGTAAATACGTTTTCAGGCGCCTTAATGTCGAAAAGTTCTTTCTACTGTTGCGGTGGATACAGGCAATACTGCTAAGATATTCAGGAGAGTAGAAATGTTAGGAAACCTCCTCTTGTCACACCAGCCAAATCACCGATCACCGTATTTGGTTTTTTTCATTTTCTAACAGCCATTCTACGCTGCCAGAGACAACCCTCTCTCTTTTAGTGTAATCCTCATGGGGCCTGGAAGTCGCTTTTATAAAAGGAGTGCTTTTTTCAATATGCTATAAGGTACATTGCAACTTTCTGGTAAAATATAACTGAAGTGAAATGATTAGTGGTTTTCCCATGCGCAGAAGAAATCGATCAACAACGAAAAGTCAAATCAATACAATTAAACGGAATAAAATGAGAGCGGTCATAAATGATTCGGGATCTGATGTAGGCACATTACAACGATATTTTTGGAACTTCAATTCTTGGAATTGTTATTTCAATAACTATAAGCTGTCGCATACGTTTTTAGCTTGTGTGAATATGGTTTTAAAGTCTGTGGCTGCATTTTGTCTACCTTTTTCGAGAAGTTGAATAATGTCTTTCAGTAAGTTTATTGCACTGACAATGTCCACACTGAACCACTCTGTAAACTGTTTTGACAAGTGGTGTAGGTATTCCAAAAATTTTTACCTTAAAACGATAATGTATTATTATAATTTAAATTCACTGGACATTAATTTAACAAAAACGAAGTAGCTTTCTGTGATATTCACCAGGCCATTCCTTTATTTCTTCCAATGACGCAAGTATTGGCTCCAGAGTCTCTTTAAAAAGGAAAATCGCTTCTTCAGGCCGTTCACACCATCTGGTCCCGCACATCTTTTTGATTCTTGTTATTTTGGTTACTAGAAAACTTTTATTTTATCTGCCAGAAGTTTGTGCGCTTCGGACTCGATCGAAAAAAGTGCATATGTCAGAGATGAATCCTCCTAAGGCGTTTCGAATTGCCTGAATTTAAGAAGAGGTCTGAGAGACATAGACTTAAACAATGTGCTACACAATGTGTGTATAGAACTTTAGGATACTCATTCCGAATAAAAGATTGCACTCCTCGGCATTCGTCTCTCAATGGAAGAGGCTCTATTCATATCTTGCTCTAATTTTCGAGTTTAACCAAGATACGCTGAGTCTCTCCCAAGAATCTACATTCTCGGCAATGTTTTTTCACCCTGCAGATATCATAAAAACCGGAACAAATGATAAAAAATCCTCCATCACAGTAAAAGGAGTACCACCTCCATCACCACCAATCACGCGTACCTTATACAAAGTGAAAACTGTTCTGCTTGGGAAATATACCGTTGTTTCATCAGCTAATGCTGAAAAAAAAAATTTGTATTTATTAACTTTCTTCCACTATTTCCTTTGATATGTGGCTAAATGACTGTATGAATTTCATTCGGTATCATCTGACCTCGTATACTCGAATTTTTGGACGGTAGAAAGTAAGTGGCTTCTTCAAAAACCTGTCACTTCCATTTGCTCGAACAACCTAAGAAGGCTTCTAAAATTTTCCGTCATTTTCAAGCTGGAAGTTGAATATTAAATTACGTCCAGATTTTACTTGAAGGCCCCCTTAATGCAAGACCTGCTGCCACATAAAGTATAGTTTCAATTATTGGTAACATAGTTTTTCTCTATATTTCCTTCAAATTTTCTTTATTTTGGTGTCTCCAGATTGTTGCCTATGCCCTTTGATTTTTTTTCTGATAGAGCTATCAATATTATCTATAATTTAATGGTAATTATAGTACCATACAATATATATATAAATTATATATATATATATACTAATATCCGTACATATAATGGTATATATCCAAACATATTATATATTCCATAGTATTAATATAGATCTTGTAATAATATATTTGGTAGTTTTGTTTTCCCTGATCAAAAATTTCACTGTCTGAAAAAATTCGGGGGGGTGGGCTCACCCCCTCAGCCCCCCCTGGCTACGGCCCTGCCCGAAGGGGAGGGGTGGTCAAAGGAACCCCAGCGAACACCAAAATCACCAAAGAGCGGGGGTTCCCGGAGAACCCTCCCCAGGGGGGGGGAATTAAGTCCTACCCCGTCATTTCCCGAGGAAGGGCCGGGAAGACCCCGACATCACGCCATCGGTGCGGTATAACCCTTGGGGTATTCTTAGTTAAAAAAAAGCAAAAAACTTAAATAGAAAGTCTATTTATTTTATTATATTATATATAATAATATATAATATATTATATTATATATATATATATATAATCTATATACCCGAAACGACCACCCCTATATATATAATATATATTATATTATATAATATATAGTATTATATAATATAATTATATATATATATATATAAACATTTAAATTTAATTTTGAAGTGCCCCATGGTTTTTTTCGGGCTCACACCGCTAACTGATAATATATATATAAATTTATATATATATATATAATAAATTATATAATATATAATATATATATATTATATAATATATATATATATATAACTATTTAATTTATATATATATATATTATATATATATATATTTATAATAGAAAAAAATCCTTTCTCTCTTCCAGAAGCATTTAATATTAATGGAAATACTTTCCCATAATGAAACTAATTTAAAAAATGGCTTTATAAATCATATTCGCATACGATGCAGATTTTAAATAAATGACAAAATGGGCGATGAGAAATATTTTTAGCAATGTAATATTTATAATACCAAAAAGTTATAGTATTTTATTAATATTTTAAAAAATTACTGAAACACTACAAAAATGTTGAAACTATAGGTATAGTATGTCGACACATTAAACCCCTACTCTAGACTACCGCAGGTATCTTTGCCTGAGTTTCTATTTGATTTGGTGCACGGAATTTTAATATACATGAACTTTTGAAGGATTACTAATAATAGTGCAATACACTGTACTGGCACTGACATTTTTGTCAACTGGAATTTTTGTACCATAACACTAACACTTTTTGTCAATTTTTGAAACTCGCTCATGTTCAACCTGTTTGGAAGAATGGAAATCATTTTCAACTCTCTAACTCTCCCTCTATAGCTCTTACCTTCTTCTTGAATCTTTGACTTTATTCTTAACTCTCATTCTTTACGATCACCAGCATGATATTTGTTACTCACTGTCAACTGTCGTTATTCTTTTCCATCCTACCGATTAATGGTCTTTTGCCTTTCTGGAAACTTACGTGGTGGTGCTTAACATATTCAAGGCCTGTGGAAATGTACAGCGTGTGGGTTTTCCTTTATTAGGGTTTTCTCATTAACTTTGTTCAATTATGCTCAGCTTCATTCAAATAGTTCCATATTGATATATGTCGATAAGGTGACTTTCTCTTTCTCATGGTTCTGTATTTTCTAGTACTCTATTCCCATATTTCAATGATGATCTCAACTGCTTTACTACTTTGTATACCATTCCTATGTCGATGACTCGACAGTCTATTCTTCTATGCAATTCCAATCTGCTCACTCTTGTTTCTTAACTTCAATTTTATGATTTTATTTTGCTGATCTGGATAGAGTATTCTGATAAGGTCGCATCAATCTTATGAATTTCAAATTATTTAAATCCTCAACATAGACAATTCTTCCTTTCAAAAGCACCTCCCAACTTTCCTATCTCTTTCGATAATTAATTTCGATAAGGAAACTGGTTCAGGAAACTGTTCAGGATGCTAAGTTTTTTTTTTCATTCTCATATTTATTCTAACTATTTTGGGGAACGTGATTTATAGATTGGTAATTACAGGTTCGATCGATGTAGTACTTCACCGCTGAACACATATTTGTTTTATGGAATTCTCTTGCATCTTATGTTTTTCATGCCGAACTTAATATCCCGCACTTAAATGCTTTCAAATCCTCTCATCCGATAAATTTGCGTGGGATGTGACTCATTCGGGTGGTAATAGCTTAATATATATATATATATATATATATATAAATATATAATATATATATATATATATATATATATATATATATATATATATAATATATATATATATATATTAATATATATATATACCTTGTATATATATATATATATATATATATAATACTATATATATATATATATATATATATATATATAATATCATATATATATATATATATATATATATATATATATATATATATATATATATATATATATATATTCGAATTCTTATATCTTAAATATATTTTTTTATTAAATTTTGTTTATCAAATGAGTTTACAATTTTATTCCATTCATAAATTTTTTCCTTTTACTCCCTCTATCTATTCCATATTTATATATATATATATATATTATATATATATATATAATATAATATATATATATATAATATATATATATAATATAATAAGATATAATCACGAGACCACGGTTGCTTTCTCTTTATTGTGGTGACGCTCGTCCCTGTATGGAGTATGTCAAAGAGATGTGTGGTGGTTCCACTAGTACAGCTCTCCTTATTAAGGTGGAGTCTAGAGATTTTTGTCTTGTCAAACTCTCCCCTTTTCACTTATTCTTTCCTGTCGAATTGTTGAATCACTTTCTTTTTACTAATCGCTATTACAATGGACACTGCTCTTTTAAACTGAACTCTCCAGTCCCATAGCTCATCCATTGAGGAGGGATAGTGTGACGACGTTTCGTTCTGCACAGTCTCATCCTTTCTATGTCCAACACTCTGACCACAGACTTAACAGCTATGCTCAATTTTATACGTAATCTACTGATGAAGTCGGGGAAAATTCTCCCATTATCTATTTTACCAACTATCTTTGACTTGCACACTTTCAAAGGCCGGGTATCGGGAAATGTTGATCTGTAACTTGGTCCTGGCTTGGGAATTTCGCCCAACTCTGTTGGAGTTTGATAAGCCTCTGACATTTCCCACCAGATGAGACATATTATATATACAAGGTGTCTCAGAATGAAATGGTGTGCCGCTTTATATACAGGTACATTGATGGAAAGTAGAAGAATATTACTCTATACATGTATGCTCGTTAACGCTTCGTTACGAAGATACAGCTCCAC